>JAJMSN010000016.1:2500-298554 GCA_030558435.1 Kodamaea kakaduensis
TCTATACTGCACTTTCGGTTGATGCAAATATACTACTAATTATAAGGGGTACTTCAACAATGGCTTGAATGAGCTATTTTGGTATGAGTTTGGTATAAATGAGTTGGGTATAAATTTTGGTATAATGAGCTATTTTAGTGTAAATGAGTTTATTTGAATGAGCTAATTTGGTGAATTTGTATGAGCTATTTTGGCTATTTGGTGCGAATTTCGCTACGCTCATTTGTTCATAAGCTTTGTGGGGAACGATCTTTGCTAGCAATCAAAATAAGGTTTTCGCAACCACCCATCATTGCTGAGTTGGCAACATGGAATGGTCGATGACTGTCACTAGCGGAATTTGTGGATGCGATCCAATGCACCATAGTAATGACGTTTAGAAAAGGGGGAGTGTTGGGTGGAGGGTGGAGTGTGAGTGGATTGAAAGTGAAGAGTGTAAAGTGAGTTCAAAGTGACTGGAGTAAAGTGACTGGAGTAAAGTGACTGGAGTGAAGTGGAGCAAGAGACGGTGGGGCAGTTAATCCGTAGATCCTGTAAACTATCTCCTTTTTCCTTTTTCCTTTTTCGGAAGGCTGCCCGGACTTTTGTGTCCATTACAGTGGAGGAACGCACACACCCACGATTTTATAAACTAATTTCACTCCTTATGGACGCCCTCACAGCTTCTCCGGCGGTTGACCAGTTGGTATCGATGGACGAACACGCCATTAAGAAGAAGATCGAAGAAAGGGGGAGGTACACGGCTGTAGCAGAGGCAGAACCGCAAGTATCAGAAGTATCAGCACAACCAAAAGAACTTAAAGAACCAAAAGAACTTGAAGTACATGATGAAGGTGAAGAAACATTGGTGAATGGAAATGGATCAATCGGTCATCAAACTTCCTCAAAAAGGCATGAGGGGGAATTGACAAGAAGGTACAAAGATAAGGAGGGAAGTGAGGAAAGAAGTAAGGAAAGAAGTGCGAAGGCTACAAAAAAGGATGAAAAGGATGATGAAAAGGATGACAAAAAGAATGATGAAAAGGTTGACAAAAAGAACGATGAAAACTTATCGAAGGGTAAACCCTTCGATAAGTCCTCCGATAAGGACAAAACCTTTCCCTTCGTCCACATGGCCCCCCTCTCCATGCCGCTTTCCAACCGTCTTGAAACCATTGGGGTTGTGTGGCACGTCATTTCCATTCCCGTATTCTGTAGCATATTCCTCGGGGTGGTGGCCCTTGGCAAAATCGTCTGGCTCGTTGTGATTCTCCCCTACTTTATCTGGTGGTACGGTTTTGATCTCCACACTCCCACAAACGGAAAGGTGGTGTACCGTACCCGCGACTGGATGCGCAATGTGATTGTCTGGGAGTGGTTCTGCAACTACTTCCCCATCCGTGTTCACAAATCGTGTGATCTCGAGCCCACTTTCAGCCAAGTTGCCATCTCTGACGGCGAGGAGGATCTTGACGACGAACAAGATCTCATTTCCGAGAGCCTGCGTACCATAATCGACAAGATCTTCAAGTTTTTCGGCTTGGGTAAACGCCTCAACCTGGTGGACGGAAAGCTCAAGTACCGTACGGTTTCCCTGGGTCCCCGCTACATTTTCGGGTACCATCCCCATGGAGTCATTTCCATGGGTGTCATGGGAACTTTTGCAACCAATGCCATTCGCAATGAGCCGTTTGAGCCCCCACTTTCTGTACTAAAGCCACTTTTTCACGACCCGTCCAAAGGCGAGCGTGTATTTCCCGGCATTGGCCATATCTTTCCCCTCACTTTGACCACACAATTTACCCTTCCGTTCTACAGGGACTACCTCCTTGGACTTGGGTTGACCAGTGCATCTGCAAAGAATATACGAAGCTTGATCAACAACGGAGACAACTCGGTGTGTATCGTCGTTGGAGGTGCCCAGGAATCTCTCTTGAACAATAAAGTCGCAAAGGATCCCCTGGTGGGGCACGGGTACAGGGGCGACTTGGCACCTGCTGCCCCCGAATCTAACAAGATTCAGTTGGTTCTCAATAAAAGAAAGGGGTTTGTAAAGTTGGCCATTGAAATGGGGAATGTGTCGCTAGTGCCCATCTTTGGGTTTGGCGAGGTGGATATCTACAAGTTGAGAATCCCAGAAAAGGGTTCGTGGGGCTACACGTTCCAGCAGTGGATGAAAAAGACGTTCTCGTTCACGCTTCCATTCTTTTCGGCAAGAGGCGTGTTCATCTACGACTTTGGTCTCATTCCTTATAGGCACCCCATTAACATGTGCTGTGGAAAGCCGATTTACGTGCCTCACAATGCGTTAGAAAACTATAAGCGCGATCACCTGGACGAGGAGGAGGACGAGGACAAGGAGGAAAAGAAGGACGAGGTGCCTGAGTTGAAGAGGAAGGGCGAGCGCAAGGGGAGTATGTTGAGAACAGACTCGTTGACTAGTTTGTTCAAGCTTGCAAAGAAACCGAAAAAGGAGAAAAAGAAGGCAAAGGTGCCGCAGCCGTTGTTGGACCATTACCACAAGTTGTACGTGGACGAATTGAAGAGGGTCTATGAGGAGAACAAGCATAGGTTTGGATACGGTGATGTGGAGTTGGTTATAATGGAGTAGGCCAACAGGCCTGTTATTCAGGCTATCCATTCATATGTATCCATAGTGTCATATGGTGTTTTATGGATCCATTCGTATCCATTCATATGGTATCCTGGTATCTACTCATATCTGTGGTATCCATTATATGTCGTCTGGAACGACTGAGTTGTATGCACTTGTGTAAATGAGAGAAACTAGATGCCAACAAGATGAGCCAACAAGGTAAGCAAGCGAATCTAGTCATCTAGTTATCTCCACGTTTGTACCATTGTAACGAGAGTGAAGTATATGTAATATATATTCGTTTCGTTATCTTCCATGTTTGTACCGTTGTACTAGTGAACTGTAAAATTCGCTTCTAGTTATATCCATGTTGTAACATTGTAACTGAAGAGTGAGCAGATAGATTCACTTTGCCCTCGTTTATATTCTAGCAAGCAATTCGCTCACTAGTTCTCAATGTACTCCACTTCTACTGTTTTGTGTAATATTTGTATGAATCTTATATCAAGCTATTCAGTGAGACGAGCAATACGAACAAGAGGAACAAGCAGAGTGCTGAAGTGATCAGTAGTGATAGTGAGAGGTGAGTAAGTTATGAGTGGTGGTGAGAATTCAGAGTAAGAAGAATTCAGAGTGAGAAGTGAAGAGTTCACTGACTGACCAACTGAGTACGTAAATAAAAGAGACCAAATATTGCTGTAGCATTATCAGTACGTACTCTCGAGCCCCCTAGAGAAAACCTCTTTAGAGGTCAACCCTGGTAAAAATTCATCAAATGAGTTTTCAACTTGACGATTGCTGCAAAAAATGTACCAAAAAGGGAAGAATCTTGCATGATTCGAATGTCTCACTTGTGACAATTTAGCTTCGCTTGACTGCCCATTAATTTGCTCGACTGTTCGCTTCCTCACTATTCTCGCTTCACTTGATATTTTCCAGCTGCTACAATCTCGCTTGGCTCGATTGAAGCTGCTTCTACACTCTCTTATTATCATCCTTTCCCAATATATAAATCTCCATGATGCAGCCTCTAAATAAATTATCCATTCACATTCCAAATTGAATGCAGTAAGTGCTTTCTGAATCATCACGTCTTCTCAACTTCTTCTTCTCGACTCACCATCGAATCTTTTTCATATTTTTTGAACATTATGCCTTAGAGGTTCACTGAGAGGGTCTTTCACAGATGAGCAGCAATGCTTAAAGATCTCAAATTAGATGAGCGAGGCGAATCTGATTTCTGTGATTCAAGAACAGAAACACATTGGCCCATCTGCTGGAACCATTCAGGATTAAATCAGATGAGTGAATATTCAAGATGAACTCAGATTTGTTTCACTAATTAAATCTAACCATTCGAAATAAAATCAGATGAGCGAAGGAAGTTTGATTTTCGCTTTTTAAGACGAATCGCTCAGATTTCTTAGCATTCATTAGACTCTCTTCGGATTCTAACCACTTGTGGTTAAATCGAATTCGCTTCACTCATCTGGTTGCTCATTTGATTAACAAATCAGATACGCTTCCTCATCTGATTTTTTACCATTAATAAATTCTTCGCTCATCTTATTCTTATCATTCAAGAACTTTAACAGATTCACTTCAAAAACTTTAACAGGTTCACCTCACTCATTTGATGTAACGTTCAAGATCAATCAGATTCGCTTCGCTCATCTGATTGCTCATCATTGCTCATCTGATAATCAACTTAAACAGATTCGCTTCGCTCATCTGTTTAAGTACCATTCCTCTCATTCCTCAACCTCATCAACTCCCTCGCAGCCTTCCTATCCACCTTCATTCTCCCCCCCACCTTCTTCATCACACTCCCATACTTCTTATCCCACTCTGCCTTCCCCTCGGCATACACCTGCTCCAAATTCTCCTGTTTCCTAATCAAATCCTCCTCATAATCGCGAAACTCCGTAGCCCTAGGCGATATGCTCGTGTTGTAAGGGGGCTGGAAAAAAGTGTGTCCCTCCGGATGCCTTTCCCACAAGTAGTCATCTGACGTAGTTGACCAAGTATTCAGCGAATCGACATTCCCCAAGAGGGTGCGTCTGAGTGGATGGGCCGAAAATGCCTTCAGAATAAGTCTGGTGACTTCTCGCTGCTGTAACACGCTGATTTGAGTGGCAACGAGGTCTGCGTTCTTGGTGTTGTTGTCACGGGCCATTTGCTCAAGCTGGTCAAACTTCTCCACTATCTGGAGGATATGGGGCAGCACCTCTTCAGGTGATGTTGTGGCAAAGGCCCCGGCCGGTATCTCGAGGGAAATCCCGCACTTTCTCCTGCGTTCCTGGGCAGCCGACTGTGTGGGCTGAGGGGGTTCTAACGACTCGTTTTCAGTGTTTGGGGCTCGGTCCGTAGCCGCCTCCTTGGGCAGCTTCGACGACGAATGGCGTATGGCCTGAAGGCTTCTGAATGCTGCTGGAAACACTCGCCCATTTATGGCTGGTAGGCGAATCATGGAAAAAGAGTCAACAAAATATTTAAAAAGATCAGTGAGCTGATAAATGATTAATATTGATTAATATTGATTAATATTTTGAAGATAAAAGGTACTTTAGACAGTTAGATGTACAGTTAATGTCAGTACGAATCAGTTAACAAATACAACGTAAAGCACTCAGGAGTAAAGTGGGATGATCAAAAAGAAATGTGACTATATATAAGAGGTTTCATCTCTACTGAATGTACTACTGTTAATTAATTCATAGATGTTTCTGTCAGCGTCTATTAGCGACTGCTAGAGTGCTAGCTATCTATTGCTATCTGATGGCTATTGTTAGCTACTGTTTAGATGGATGAGTCCTGGTGGGTCATTATTATATCACATGATCAAACACGTGAGATAAGATCATCAAGTGCATGAGAGAGATGATGGCATCAGCCATAATTACACGATCTAGTTAACCCTAATCCAAGTTTGACAAGCAATTATGGTAGGCAGGAGGCAGATAAGTGAAGTTTCTTCTAATATTAATTGATTAAGGGAAGTGAAGATTGGTGTCATCGGAGTCTCGAAATATACACAACTGGGCGAAACAACTCCGCTCAGTTGATGCTCACTCAGTTGTTTAAACTCCTTCACTGCTTCTATCAACAATTAGTAAAACAACTGAGCAAACCTTCGCAAACAACTTCGCTTCGCTCAGTTGTTCGCTCAGTTGTTGCGCAGTTGTTTTACTAATTGTTAATTTTCCACACCCCACGTGAATGGTCAAAATCAAATTGCGTCCACTCACCATGTCCCTCCACAGAGAAAAGATCCCCGTTTCCGAGCTCCCCAAGACCTACAATGGTCAAAAACCCGCTCTTGCCATCATTGGCGGCACTGGGCTTTACGATCTTCCCAATTTGCGCCCCGTTGCGCGCCTAAGTGTGGCTACTCCATGGGGATTACCCTCATCGCCCATCACAATCAGTGTCACTGAAGATGGATTCCCCGTTGCCTTTTTGGCCAGACACGGCCAGCACCACGATCTCCTCCCCACGGACGTCCCCAGTCGTGCCAACATTGCGGCATTGAAGCTGCTTGGCGTCAGGGCCATTGTCGCGTTCAGTGCTGTGGGGTCTCTCCAGCCCGAAATCAAGCCCCGCGATTTTGTGTTGCCCACCCAAATCATTGACAGAACAAAAGGCAACAGACCCTCCACGTTTTTCGAGAGAGGATTCGTTGCTCACGCCATGTTTGGCGAACCTTTTGACCTCAAGTTAAACAAATTGGTGGCCAATGCCATCAAGGCAGAGGGCGATTTGGACGGGTCTGACAAAAACCCTCACCCAACCTTCCACACCAAGGAGTTCACCAACAAGGGCGAGGACTTGACGGTTATTTGCATGGAGGGTCCGGCCTTCAGCACCAGAGCAGAGTCCAAGTTGTACAGAAGCTGGGGTGGGTCTGTCATCAATATGAGTGTGCTTCCTGAGGCCAAGTTGGCCAGGGAGGCAGAGATTGCGTACCAGATGATTTGTATGTCGACGGACTACGACTCGTGGAACGAGGACGAGGAGCCAGTGACCGTGGAGACGGTTGTGGGTAACTTGAAGGCCAACTCGGCCAATGCCACAAAGATTGCGGCACGTTTGATTGAGGTGTTTACCAAGGAGGGTAAGGATGTGGGTGTTGATCTTCATGGAACGATGAGATTTTCGGTGAGTACCAACCCGGAGAGTGTGAGCAAGGAGGTTTTGGCAAAGATGCAGTTTTTGTTACCGGAACATTGGAACTGAGCAACGAGCCCAACTACCACCCAACGAGCTTGCTCGTTGGTGAGTGGAGTTGCGGTGAGTTGATTTCGACAACGTTCGACAAGCGTAGCTAACAGCTAGCGAAGCTAGTTGTTAGCCCAGCTGCAAGAAAGCGAACCAGAAGACTACAGACTCACTAATTCACAGTTTGTGAACATAGATGAATAGATATGATTAGACTTTGTAATTTCTTATGTAAGGCTGCACAAAAAAAGATGAAGATGGAATCCACAACTGAGCGAAGCGAAATTGTGATTGAGTCAGTGATCTCCCAAGTCTCTTGAGTCTTGCAATTCTCTTTTGAAGGGTTTCGCAAATGAGAGCATTCTTCATTGTGCAAAACACAAATGCATTTAGAAGTCAAGCAATTTACTACGCTGCCAGAATGTGAAAAAAGGCAAGTTTGAGTAGAAGTAGGGATTAGGGAAAATATGACTGCAACAAATGACAAGAAAACCAGATCACAGTTTTATATAAAAGGATGTTCAAGTTTTTATGTACTTAATCTAAGCTTAGAATTTTTCAGTAATTCCGTAGTTCATCTTGTAGTACATAAATTACATTTTGAGTACATTTTGTAGATTTTGTAGATTTCGCAGCTTTTGTAGCTTTTTAGTTCTGTATCTTTTAGTTCTGTATCTTTTAGCTTTGTACCTTTAGCTTTTTAGCTAGCTTTGCTTATTCTTTTGTAGCTTGCTTCTTTTGTATTTGCACTCCATTTGTCCTTTCGCACCATCGGATATGTGCGCACGGCTTTGGAGTTTGTACTCTGCCGGCCCGTTAGACTAAGCCTAGCTCTTACAAAAGGTAAGCTGGCTGATGTTGGTGCCATTCAACAAACGGCGGAGGCACGGCGCCGGAGAAGCCCACCAAGCTTGGCATTGCCAAGCTGACAATTCAGGGAATGAACAATGAATATATACGAGATGAGGAGTGGAGAGGATACGATGCGAGATCCAATAGATTCGATCTTTGTGTGCATCGAGCAAGCGAAAGCGGGGACGGCATTCATCTTACTAATTAGAGAGTGTACAGACTGGTACAGAGTGCACATACTTGCACACATAAGCAGTGAATGAGTAGGTAGGAATGAGTGGTGAATCAGTGGTGAATGAGTAGGTAGATAATGAGTGGATAGTGAATGAGTGGGTAGTGAATGAGGAGAGGTAGTGGGTGGGTGAAAGCTGGAAAATTGCAAACACTATTATTCTCTAGTCTGCAATCAATTTGCTATTTTTCAGTAAGTTTGTGTAACTTTCGAGCAAAAATAAGGTTTGGAGACGAAGATATACGGAGGATGTGGTCTACATACGGAGTCCGAGCTTACATTTCTTTGTTTTTCTTGTTTCTTCTTTGTTTTCTTGTTTCTTTATGGTCGGTCTTTGTGCTAGCTCTTTGTGTTAGATATTTCAGTACGTACAATAATAGAAGGCCATGCTTGTATACCTTATCTTTACCTCTTATTTTGCCTTATTTTACTTTCTTTTACCTTCTTTTACCTCTATTCCACCTTAATCTACCTTCCACCTTATCTTGACCAACTACAGTGAAAAATTTGCTCGTTATTGCCTTCCCTAACCATTCTGTGATTTCTTGTTCGGCGTTTTAAAGGGGAAAATTTTTTTCCCCAGACATCATCGGATGACCCGAGCTTGGTTCTAGTTTAGTGGAGTAGTATCTGTAGAAGTAGTAGAAGTAGAAGTAGTAGTGGAAGTAGAAGTAGAGGTAGAAGTAGAGGTAGAAGTAGAAATAGTAGTGATAATACTACTAGTAGTAGGAGCAGTACGTGGTACGTAGTACCACGTAAACTACCACGTAAACTACCACGTACTCTGCCATGAGCCGTATGAAAAAAGAAATCAGGAGATGTGACGTAAAAAAGAAACAAAACAGCGATGGGAATCTCCCAAAACGGAATGAAAAACCTTTACTCTGCCCCACAGAAAAAAATGTAATGTTACAATTTGGCGATACCGTCACTCTTGCGCAGAAAATATGTAACAAAGATGCTTTCCAGTTTCACAAATGGTAAGGGGTGGCCTAAACGGGTTGCACAAAATGGTGCCATCACCACAAAACTAGAGTTTGTATGTTGCACAATACCATTCCTTTTACGTTAGCTGTTGGTAGAGCTAGTTTGTGGTTTGTGCGTTGCGGGTTGCGGCCCTTCGCCGTGGTCCAGCGATCATATTATTGAGCGGATAAGATTCGCCGTATTTTCCCCGTTTTCGCAGCCTGATAACCGATTTCTTTTTGAAGTATAGATAAATTTTGTAGCTAAATTTTGTAGCTAAATTTTGCAGATAAAATTTACATTGTATAAATTCATATATATATATGAAAATTCATATATATTTAAAATTTAAATTTACTTCATGTCCCCAGACAGTATTCACAAGGATGCAGAGTTCAACTCTGCCAACTCTGCACACTCCTTTGACAAGGAGGTAGCTATTGAGACTGCTACTGAAAAGAAGGAGGACTTTGGGTCCAATGTTTCTTCGTCCGAGATCGACGACGAAGGCAGAACTCCCACCGACGAGGAGATGAAGACTTTGAGACACGTTTCTGAAAAGATTCCAATTTCGTGTTGGTTGGTTGCGATTGTTGAGTTGGCCGAGCGTTTCTCCTACTACGGATTGTCTGCGCCTTTCCAGAACTACATGCAGAACGGTCCAAATGATACCCCCAAGGGAGCGCTTGAGTTGAACCAGAGCGGTGCCACTGCGCTCTCGTACTTTTTCCAGTTTTGGTGTTATGTGACCCCCATTCTTGGTGGGTGGATCGCTGATACTTACTGGGGTAAGTACAAGACGCTTTCGGTGTGTAGTGGAATCTACATTGTTGGTATTTTCATTCTTTTCATCACCTCGCTCCCCTCCATCACCAGCCGTACCACTGCTCTCGGTGGTTATGTCACTGCCATTATCATCATTGGTGTCGCTACCGGTGGTGTCAAGTCCAATGTGTCCCCCTTGATTGCCGACCAGATCCCCAAGACCAAGCCTGTCATCAAGGTCCTCAAGTCCGGTGAAAGAGTGGTCCAGGACCCCAACATCACCATTCAGAACGTCTTCATGTTCTTCTACTTGATGATCAACATTGGTTCCCTCTCCATTCTCGCAACCACCCAGATGGAGCTGAGAATCGGATTCTGGGCAGCTTTCCTCCTTCCGTTCTGCTTCTTCTTTATTGCTCCGATCACTCTTTTGCTCGGTAAGAACCAGTACGTCAAGGTTCCTGTTGCCGACAAGATTGTGAACAAGACCTTCAAGTGTGCTTGGATCGGTATCAAGAACAAGTTCAACCTCGATGCCGCCAAGCCCTCGATGAACACCTCGAGAACCTTTGAGTGGGACGACCAGTTTGTCGAGGAGGTCAGAAGAGCCATCTATGCTTGTAAAGTGTTTGTCTTTTACCCAATTTACTGGCTTGTGTACGGACAGATGCTTAACAACTTTGTTTCCCAGGCTGGTCAGATGGAGTTGCACGGTCTCCCCAACGATTTCTTGCAGGCCATCGACACCATTGCCATCATTGTCTTTATCCCAATCTGTGAGCGTTTGGTGTACCCATTCATTAGAAGATTCACTCCATTCAAGGCTATCACCAAGATCTTTTGCGGATTCATGTTTGGTGCCGGTGCCATGGTGTACGCCGCGGTTTTGCAGCACTACATCTACAAGGCCGGTCCATGTTACGACCACCCATTGAACTGTGGGGCTGAGTACAAGAACATTCCAAACCACATCCACGTCGCCATCCAGGTGCCCGCCTATGTCCTCATTGCCTTGTCGGAAATCTTTGCTTCCATCACCGGGTTGGAGTACGCCTACACCAAGGCCCCTGTGAGCATGAAGTCCTTCATCATGTCGCTTTTCTTGGTGACCAACGCCGTGGGTTCCGCTTTGGGAATTGCCTTGTCGTCGACCTCCCAGGACCCCAAGTTGGTGTGGACCTACACTGGGTTGGCAGGTGCCTGCTTCATTGCTGGGTGCCTTTTCTGGGTCTTGTTCAGACACTACAACGATAAGGAGGAGGAGTGGAACAACCTCGAGGTGGAGGCTAACGAAAAGAGAAACGATGCGCAGTTGCAGCCAATTACTAGTTTTCAGCATAGCACAAAGAGTTTGGCATAGATAATGATAGATAAATGATAGCATACGCAGAACGGCACAGAACGAGCACAGAACGAGCGAAGCGAGTTCTGTGAGAATGAATTGTAGATAGTAAGAATAGAAAATAAAATGAAATAAAATGACATTAAAGAAAATAAAAGAACAGGAAATAGATAACGTGAAAAAGATAATAGAGAGCAAAAGTGGACAGATTAAGTGCAACTAGTAACTAAGTACCCCGGTGCCTCGGTGCAAAAAATACCGAAAAAAGAAAGAAAAAATAGAAGATAAGATAACGCATTTAGCGGAGTTAGAATGGATTAGCGAACTAGAGAATGATGGCTTTTCGAAGGGGTGAAAGAGAGGAGCATGAGTAAGGGGTGGAAAGGAGGTGAAAAGAGGAGGTGAAGAAATGACGAGGACAAGCCTCACCTTGACTAAATGTTAAGCTTTGGGTATTTTTTAGATAAGAGGTTTGGCTCGAGAGGTTAGCGGATAATGATAAGAATTCTAGATAAGAACTATTGAAGCCAGGAGATAAGTAAAAAGGTTAAACTAACCGAGTCAAAGTCAGTAATCAGGTCAAACTACAAGAAACCTCTAGTGCACTCATCAGCCAGGTTTTCTAGTATCAATATGCTCCTGCTTCAAAATTCAGTATAGCAACTTGAGAGCATTCGAAGGCAGAACTAACGAAACATGCACACTGACATTGAGCAATACACTAATACAGCAACTTGTGGAATAATTTGTTTCTGTGTTACCTCTATTGGTGTACACACGACAAAGGTTGCAAATTGCCCAATTGGGAAGTGAGTGTCATCAAGAGCATGTATCATGACAGGTGCTACAACATCTAACAGTCGAGTGAAGCTACTCTATACCTAAATAATATCTTGCTAAGAATAAGTGAAGTTGTATTTCTTTCTCACCGTCAAGATCTACAACCAAGCAATGTATACTTCAACCTGCTCAACTGATTACCGCATGGAATCAACATTTATGTACTCTACAATCAGGCTCGATTCATTCTACTACAATCTCGCTTCGCTCGATACAAGCTGCTTCACTCACAAACACGCTTTGCTCAATACAAGCTCGCTTAATTCTACAATCTCGCTCCGCTCGATAAAAGCTTCACTCTACTCAATCTCGCTTCCCTCGATTGTTATCTCCACTGTTATCACTTTATTCAAATATTCCACCGAAAATATCTACCTATCTAATGTCCAGTAGCAAAATTAAAACCCTTTCTTTCATGTTTGAAAGCACCAAACGGCTCAGGTCCACACTTTTCGTGGGCCCTAAAATCCTCCCGTCTACAGCCCCTACCTCTTCCGCATTTCTTGTCTCTTGCAAAACCTCTTTCAAAACCACGCTGTCTCTCACGTTTACGCTCTCTTCCATCGCGTCCCCAGAAACTGTCGGGGATATTGCCTCCAAATTGGTACTCGCCAATTTGAACATTCCAAAAGTTTCTAGGACCGTGGAAGTCACGGGAATGTGGGGGGCCATGAGGACCAGGTGGGGGACCGTGTGGACCAGGTGGAGGACCACCAGGGCCATGTCCACGAGGACCAAAACTGTGGGGATGGGGACCATGAGTACCATGAGGACCATGAGGACCAGCAGGGCCAGTACGGGAACTAGGGCCATGACTAGGACCTGAATCAGGACGATGACCATGATGGTGACCAGGATGGTGGCGGTCTTCAAAAGCACCAAACTCGTGTTTTCTAAACTCGTGTTTTCCAAAGTGCTTTTCATGTTTACCAAAACCATGTCCAAATTCGTGCTTACCAAAACCATGTCCAAACTCACGTCCAAACTCATGTCCAAAACCATGTCCAAACTCGTTCTTTCCAAAACCATGTCCAAACTCGTTCTTTCCAAACCCACGTCTTTCAAACTCATCGTCAAAACCATGTTTTCCAAATTCAAAACCATCACCAAATGCACCAAAACCAAAACCATCGTGTGGACCATGTCTTCCATGTCTTCCATGTGCATGTCTTCCTCTTCCATGTGCATGTCTTTCACCTCTTCCATATCTTTCAACTCTTCCATGTCCATATCTTCCATAATCATGTCCATCCCAAGCAAATTGTCTTGGTCTCTCATCCCTACACCTTGGATTCCCGTCTCCGTACGACATAAACATGGCAATCGCCAGCCCCAAAAACACACCTCCTACTTGGGCCGCCAACTTGATAGTGTCTGACCAGCCCTCTGAAGATCTGTCTACTCCTACTTCCTCTACTTCAGGTTCCTCCTCAGGTTCCTCCTCGGGTCCCTCCTCATCATCGGGCTCTTCAACCTCGTACTTCACCAAAGGTGCCTCAAAGTCACTGACTGAAGGCGTGGTCTGGCCACTGAATTCAGACAGATCCGAGTCATCTTCGTAAACCTCCCTTTTTGAGCATTCAGGGATGTGATCGTACTCCACACACTCCCACTTTTCATCTTCTGGCTCACTAATGGACGGAGTGTCACTCAACGGAGATTCACTCAAGTCCACTACTTCAACGCCGTTCAACCATTTTTTAGTATCCATACTAGCGTTCGTATTAGCAGCAGATTCCCCAGAATTTATGTGATATTTTGGTGGCAAATCGGAGGCAAATCACAAAAAGATATGGCTGTGATCTGAAATTAGTGACTACCTGAAACGACGACATAAAAGGACTTAGAGAACTCAGAGACTCGAACAAGGTAGAGAGTGACCGAGAGATGGGGTGAACCGATCATCAGTGAAGACACAAAGACAATCAGTCAACTATCAACTGATCAATACACTGATCAATACTTACCCAGAACTTGACTTATTCAATAGAACTAATCGGCTTGATCAAGCACATATGCCCTTCAATAACTAATCAAATATCAACAAGTTCAAACAAATACACTCGATCGAAACATCATGAAGCAAACAATCTTTTCTCCTTAATCTGTTCCATCTCCTATCTGCAGTACTCTTGACATGCGAAAGAACGCCAAAACAACTCCATAGCATCACCAATGGAAACACAAAAGCAATGATTAATGGACTGAACCCTTATCGCTATTTTTCACATTGGCCCAATATTGTACGGCATCAAACACCCCATCAATCCCATCAATTTAGCCCGGACTTTGGAGCTAGGAGATGGTATTTATAAAGCCGAAGTATCCCAGAGGATAGTCCCTACCATAAGATATAAAAGTATTCAAATAAGGCGAAGCTCTTTAATTTGTTCGGCTGAGGCTTTGAAAATTGAAATTTCACAACCCAAAAATCATTGATTCTTGATTGTGAATAGAACAGTGATTGCAATACAGCATCACTTATCCTCAGATCATTGCGAGTTCTAGTAGTGAGCACATATAAGCACGGTAGTCAGTCATTGAATCAATTGTACTACCACAACTACAAGACATTTCACGCTGTATACTACAACATAGACATACATACTACACTAAATAACACCATTGACATCATCAACATACTACAATATACTACAATATACTACAATATACTACAGTAATACTACAAACATACCACCCTTGAATACCTACCTTTGACTACTACTCCTAATATGCACATTCAATTTCCCATTTTCGTTGGGAGAAAAGAGAATGCCTTTGATCCAGACTTCATCAACGATGCCTACAACATTATAGTATCGACTCTCAGTGTTACTGCCATCATCCAAGCAATTCGCTTTGGGACACGCAAAAACTGTACCCTCAAACCATCACTTCGGCCATTAGGAGTTCTAGTTTTCGGCCTTCTTTCAGGCTACGCTTACTTTGAAACCGGGCAACAGTCGCTTTTGTCGGGTGCCCTCACTTCAATTCTTGTGTTTTTACCTTTTCAATATACCGAGACCAAGTTCTCGCTGGTCCCCCATTTCTCCCCCTTGTTCTACTGGGGATTCAGTGCCGTCTATTTCGCACTCTCCACCATCCAAGACCACTTTTCCCAGTACAAAATCGTGGACAATTTCTCGACACCATGGCTTCTTGCACTAGCCCTAGTGAACCTGGTCTGGGAGAGCAAATACTCCCCCGAGTTTGTTCCGGAAGAAACGGAATTGAGTATCTTTTCCATATGGACATTCTCTTGGACGTATCCATTAATCAAGAGAATTGCAAACAACTCAGAAATAACGCCCGAGGAATTGCCCATGGTTGACAGGAGCTTGACTGTTAACAACTCCTATAAAAAGTGGCTCGGGTACTGGACTGTTGCGTCTGGTAAACCCACGCTGCTTCTCAAGTCAATTGTGTATGCCAACAAAGGGGGGGTTCTTGTCTTGGCCATTTGTTCCTTCATTGGGTTGTTATCGAGTTTGGCTCAGCCATTGTTGTTAGGGTCTCTCTTGAGCTTTTTCCTGGAATACGTAAAGGATGGGCCTTCTATCATGCACGGTGTGCTCATTGGAGTCTCCATGTATGTGTTAACTGTGGGTGAACTCTTCAACAGAAACCAAGAGAGATGGACTGCTATCCAGCTCTCTGAAGCCGTGCGTACTTCTGTGACATTCGCAATCTTCAAGAAGGCGATTGTGTTGAACCCTCTGGCTAGAAAGGGTAAGACAACGGGTGATATCATCAACCATATCAGTGTGGACGTGATGCAAATGGTGCATCTCCCCCAAATTCTCCCTGATTTGGTAACTGGGCCTTTACAGCTCATTGGAGCTACGTACTTTCTCGTGAAAATGTTGAAGATGGGTATGATTGGGGGCTTGGTCACTTGTGTGGTGATGGTTCCATTTGCCCTGATGATCTCCGCGGGAATTCGTCCAATCATCGAGGCTTTGATGCTGAGCAAGGACAAGAGAACAAGCTTTATCAACGAGTTCTTGGTGTCTATTAAGTCCATCAAGTTGTACTCGTGGGAAAAACCCATGTTGTCGCGCATGCTGGATTTGCGCCAAAAGGAGTTGGATAGTCTCATGGGAGTGGGTGTTTACGTGTCGTTCATGATGTTTATGTGGAACTGCATTCCCTTCTTTGTTAATGCGGCGAGTTATGCTACTTTCTCGTACTTGTACGATATACCACTCAC
Organism: Kodamaea kakaduensis; assembly: GCA_030558435.1. NCBI lineage: Eukaryota > Fungi > Ascomycota > Pichiomycetes > Serinales > Debaryomycetaceae > Kodamaea > Kodamaea kakaduensis. The sequence continues at coordinate 18,501 of JAJMSN010000016.1, forward strand.
ACCAGAAATTGTCTTCCCAGCGTTGGTCTTCTTCAACCAAGTTTCTATGCTGGTGCAAATCATCCCCAGTATAATATCCAGCGTGATCAACGCCATGACGTCGGCACGCAGAGTCTCGGAGTTCTTGATGTTGGAGGAAGTCGATCCCCATCAAGGCGGTATTTTCAAGACTGTACCCGGCAACTTTGGTGTGGCCATTAAAAACGCCAAGTTCTTGTGGACTAAAGAGAAGATTGAGGAAACCCAAGATGAAGAGGCCGCAGTGGAGGCAGTGGAGTCCAAGGTTGCTCTTGAGATCGATGATTTTACTGCAAAGAAGAGCAAGTTGACTTGTGTCGTGGGCAAAGTGGGTGCTGGAAAATCAACATTACTCCGTGCAATCCTCGGTGAATTGCCTGTTGAGGGTAGTGAGTACACCGATGAACCCAGATATCGCGATGACCCTAGCAAACCCGCTCCCTCGGTTGAGATTTGTGGTAGTATAGCTTACTGCCCGCAATCTCCATGGATTTTGAATGCTTCAGTGAGAGAAAATATTCTCTTTGGCTACAGGTACGACCCCGAATTCTATCAGAAAACAGTTGAAGCCTGTCAGTTACTCTCGGACTTTGAGACGTTGGCTGATGGAGACCACACTATTGTTGGAGAAAAGGGTATCTCGTTGAGTGGAGGGCAAAAGGCCAGAATATCTCTTGCCAGAGCAGTGTACTCGCGCGCAGATGTGTTTATCTTGGATGACGTGTTATCTGCCGTCGATGCACATGTTGCAAAGGCCATCATCAAGAAGGTTTTGTCTCCGAGTGGTGTCATTGGTGACAGAACAAAGATCTTGGCGACAAACGCAGTCAGTGTGCTCCACCAAGCAAATATGATCTACTTGTTGGAGGGAGGAAAGATCGTGGAAGAGGGTACCTTTAATGAAGTGGTGAAGAAGGGTGATAAATTGAGCAAGTTGATTGAAGAGTTTGGAAATAAGGTGCCAGAAGAAACACCAAAAGACACTGAATCTCAAGACACTGAGTCAAAAGATACCAAATTAAAGGATACTAAAACTTCAAATGAAACACTTGACACCCAATCTATCAAAGACAAAACAACAGACTCCATCATCGATGAAGCCTTTGAAACCTCCAACTCTTCTGTGGTGTATGCCCCATCAATTGTATCTTTCGACCACAAGTACTTTTTCGAGGATGATGTGGATGAAAATGGTAAACCAATTGATAGAAAGATGGGTAATGTTGAAGAGTACGTTGCAAGTGGCGCGGTCAAGTTTGAACTTTTATGGGACTACTGCCGTGCGTGTAACTACAAGTATGTGTTTGTTTACCTCTTTTGTATGACCCTCACATCATTGATTGTGTTGGGTGAAAAGTACGTTCTCACATACTGGTCTCAAATCAACGCGGAATTGGGCAAGACCGAGCGCCCGTTCTTTTTTGTCAGTGTCTATGTTGGCCTTGGTATTGCACAAGGTGCGTTGGTTCTTCTTTCCTCGTTTGTTCTTTGGTCTCTTTGTATCATCAACGGAGCCAGATTCTTCCACCTGAGACTTGCTGAATCGATTTCCAGAGCACCCATGAGCTTTTTTGAGACTACACCAGTGGGTAGAATCCTCAACAGGTTCACTCTGGATATTGGTGCGATTGACTTGAGATTACCTTGGACGATCGTGGGTTTTGTTGGTGGTATCATCAGTGGAATCGTCACTATTGCGGTGATTGTGGTGGCGATGCCAATCATGATATTCGTCATTATTGGTATTGGTGTATTGTTCTTACACTACAGAAACGTGTACATTCCCGCAGCACGCCAGTTGAAGAGATTGACCAAAACCTCGGCAAGTCCTGTTTTGGCTACAATCCAGGAATCTATCAATGGAACTGACACTATTAAAGCGTTTGGAATGGTGGATAGGTTCACTTACAGAACTGAAAAAGTCATGGATACTAGAATGAACACCAACTTGACTGCGTCCGCCAATAGCAGGTGGCTCGATACCCGTCTTCAATTGACATCGTGTATTGTGATCTTTTTCACCACGGCGTTTGGACTCTACTCTCTCACGACCGAACAGCCCATCAGCGCTGCTGTATTGGGTCTTATGTTGACCTATGCGATCGACATGACTGGACTTCTCAACAGATTGGTTTCTGCGCTCACCGAGGTTGAAATGGAATCCGTTAGTATTGAGAGGTTGAATGAATACTCCACGTTAGACTCCGAGGCTCCCATGATTACTGATGTGAGGCCTCTGGAGGGCTGGCCGGAGTCTGGGGTGGTTTCGTTCGAGAACTATTCCACCAGGTACAGAGAAAACCTCGATCCAGTGTTGAAGGATATCTCTTTTTCGATCCAATCAAGAGAAAAGATTGGAGTTGTTGGCCGTACAGGCGCAGGTAAGTCTTCGTTGACGTTGGCACTTTTCAGAATTCTCGAACCCACTGGGGGAAGTATCACCATCGACGGAATGGATGTCAGCACCCTCGGCCTCTTCGACTTGCGGAGCAAGTTGAACATCATTCCACAAGACTCACAGGTATTCAAAGGCTCGGTGAGAGACAATTTGGACCCGTTCAGCAAGTACGAAGACGAAAGATTGTGGAAGGTGTTGGAGTTGGCACATTTGAAGGATTTTGTGGAGCAGATGAGAACAGAGCCTCTGGAGGCTGAAAAGAAGAAGGATGAGCCTGCAAAACTTGGATTGGATGCTCTTCTTGAGGAAGGTGGATCCAATATATCGGGTGGTCAGAAGCAGTTAATCAGTCTTGCAAGAGCATTGTTGAATGACGAAACCAAAATCCTTGTGCTCGATGAGGCCACTGCCTCGGTTGACGCCCAGACTGATAAAATTATCCAGTCCACTATAAGGTCCGAGTTCAAAGATAAGACGATTATCACGATTGCACACAGAATCGAGACGATCTTGGATAGTGATAAGATCTTGGTGTTGGAAGAGGGAAGAGTGAAGGAATTTGATGATCCAAAGAAATTGTTGGAGGATAAAACAAGTTTGTTCTACAGCTTGAAGAATGCAAGAGAAACAAATGATTAAAATCCTCTTGACCTCTTACAATCTTCGAGTAACCAACAATCTTTAAATAATAATCTACGTCTATACGTTCAAAGATCAACATAAATTGTATACCGAAATCTGTAAAATAACTATCTAAGCGATAGGCTCAAAGGGTCTGTAGACAACCCATCCCCACTTTGCCTCAGCATCAGCCTCTCTCTTGGCAATTGGTTCAAATGGCCTGTACTTGACCCAACCCCACTTGGCCTCCGCCTCGGCCCCAGCATCTCTCTTAGCGATAGGCTCAAATGGTCTGTACTTGACCCAGCCCCACTTGGCGTCTCTCTTTTGAACACCGGAAGCCTCCTCAGCATCAGCAATGGTGGAGTTGACAATCAACAAGACCTTGGTACCGTTGAAATCAGTGACAATAGGCTCAAGGTCAGCACTGAGGTCAGCCAGACCAACAATGGAGTTGGTGTCCAAGGAAAACTCTTCGTCAGAAGCAGCATTAACGAAGGTAAGAGCAAAGGCGGAAAGAGCGAAAAGAGAGAACTTCATATTGTAGTGATTGTTGTTGGATTGATGTGATATTCGTCAACTCCAGGCTCTATATATACTGTTGAAGTGAAAATTAGCATGGCTGCAAATGTTGCAAAGCTTTCTTTCCTGTCCAAATCGGGCAATTTCGAGATCCACAAAATATGCAACACAGGTGTAATGATTGACAGAACTAGTAGCAATACATAGACATACTATATCTCAGAAGGAAACTCAAGGCACTTTCAAAAGGCACCTCTCAAAAGGCACCTCTCAAAAGGCACCTCTCTAAAGGCACCTCTCAAAAGTTAAACCTCAAAAGACTAGTCCATGTAAAAATTTGTACCTAAATCTACCTTGTATAAACTATTTGCAGCATGTTTCAAGTATCTTCGGTGTGTGGCTTCACACATCAAGATAAAAGAAACGTATATCAAATGTGTAGAAGAGCTCATCTTTAATTCATTGCCTGTATTCTTATGCTAATAATGAAAGGTCACTTGGGTAGTCCTCTACTGATTGCTGACCCTAATTCCTTCTGTATTATGTTACTTCTGAAAGAGATCACATTAGTTGTATTGAGACAGGGAACTTGATAAATCAAGAAGGAACACCAACAGCGGCATTTCAATCGGGTGTTTCTTCAGAACTTTTTAAATTGTGTCACTGCAAAACTCACAAGCTCAGATGGAACATGTAAATCAGCAATAATGGGCTTGAGGTGACTTAATCGTTGAGCAAGCTGCTCATTGATAATGAAGTACATACGGGATGTTTATTCAGCCTATTGATGCGAACGATTGAAAAAGTCACCAGGTTAGGAAACATTGATAATCTGTAAAAGTGAGTCCATATCCTCATTATTGGAAAAGTTCAAGAGGCCAATTGTGACAGTGATATCATAGAAGGTGCTAAAGTGTTTACGAGTTGAGAACCGTATTCTGTTCTCTCAGTACCGGAACACTCAGTACATTCTATACTGATATCTTTCCAGCACTAAATATAGTCAGCATTTTCGATCTCTACCTTCAATTGAACTGTGGAGCTTTTTAGGCTTAGAATTGTAAACGCTTGGTCGTGTGTTGGGTCAAAAAAGTGCTGCAAAAAAGATAGAACAAGAAACCATTTAATTATCTTATCAATTGTGATCTAACTATGGTGTGATCATCGATACTATAATACTAATCTATGATGGAATTTATGGTCTATCTATCAATTCATCAAGCAATTTTCCTAAAGACATTCATTCTTTTACATCTAATTCGAAAGGAACCGGAGACTTGAGGGATACTAGGTGGGCGCATCCACGTGCTTGTCCCAGGGGTGCACATTTCGGGATCTGAGGCTGGGATAAAAGATCAAAAAGAGTCAATTAGGGTGGTTGCGACCAAAGGTGGAATTACTGTCTCAACGGCGCTTATCATACAATCACTTTTATCATGTACTACCCTCAATTTACATGTACATTCGATTCGTTGGTAACGGAAAATCACCCATCTTCCGATTGTTTAGCGCTCTTTCATTTGGTTCATCGTCTTCCCGACGATATTGTACGTCGGATCATCCGTTACCTTCCATGGATTGTGTTGGAGACCATCAAAGATTTCCCACTAAGTGCGGAGCACGCCCACGATATTTTATATGGAGATGTCACCATTCTTGAGGGTCTAGAAGATGTACGCTTTGGGCTGTTTGCTGATCATATCCCCACAAGAAATCGATTTGTTTTCAGAAAGTTCCTATACAATCACCCAAAGTGCTGCCCTAAAATAATCAGGTTGCTGTATGCTGATTATTTGTACTTTAAGAGGTTGGAACAAAAGAAAGAGGAGGAGAGGAAAGATGAGAAAGCAAACGACAGAATTGACAATAATGATGGACAGATAAAGAAGGAAGGAAGGAAGGATTTACACGAGGAAACTCGATACGTTATTTCCTTCCATGGGGATATTGGCTCATGGCTCAAAAACACAGAAATACATGAACTAAAATGTGAGCTTAATTCATCCTCTTTGTCGTTTTTGCCCGAACTGCTAGTAAAACTTGAAGCCAAACTCTATTCAGTACAGAATGCATCTTTTCCCAATAATTTGAGGCACTTGGATTTACAGATTGAAAACGATCCTTACTTATGGGATTCACACCTTAACCTTGAAAATTTGTACCTAGATACATTGAAGTTGAAAGGAACCTTCAACGTTGTGTTCCCTTTTACACTAAAAAAGCTTTATGTGGACCACCCATTGAATCTTAAGGGTCTTAAGGATCTTGATTTGGATGAGCTCCATATCAAAACCTCACTGATCAGTGACTGGGACATTCCACCTGTAAAGCACCTTGAGATCGAGTGCTCTGCGCAATTGGATGGTGTGCTCCCTCCTGTCCAGTCGCTTGTTTTGCGTGGGAGTGTCTATCCGTCATATTCTCCTGCGGTGATACCCAATGTTTGTTTTCCCCCTGGTTTGCGCAAGATGAGGCTTGAATTCTTTTCATGTGAAAACCTTCCCCCGTTTCCAGACTCAATTGAAGATTTGACTATAGAGAGGGGGGAGTTTGGAACCATGGACGTTAAGTTACCGGCATCCTTAAAGAAGCTAAAGTACAAGTGCGACGCTCCAATTGAAAGTGAATTAAGGGGTCTAAAGCACTTGAAGGAGTGTGATATTTCAAAAGTAAGTGGTGATATTCTGGAGTATAAAAAGAATTTAGATGGATTTTGGGAAGGGAACTTGATGAAAAACCTACAAGATAGTTTGGCCAGGTGGCCGAGCGGACGAAAGTTTCTTGGTGATGATATTGACTCTGGCGTCTTCACTACCCTGCAAAATTCACTTGCGCCCTATTCTTCTACACCTTTCTACGCTCGGTTGCTTGTTCAAGGATACAAACTCTGCTTCTTTAATGGTTTGAAACATATGACTGTACCTAAATTTTACAGTCCCCCGAACCTTCCACTACTAGAGTCCCTTGAAGTTGAGGAATTGGGCTGTTGCCCATCTGTTTTGCCCAGTACCCTCAAATTTTTGAAAATTAGTTCTTTGTCTGTTGAACAAGCACAGAACATACTTGCAATTATCCCCCCTACCGTTAAAAAGCTAGACCTTCTGGTTTCTGGAAAAGGGAGAATAGCAAACATTGACTTGAGTGGACGTCCTCTCAAAGATCTTCATTTGTCGCTCGATGCAGACCATATAAATTTGAGGGGGTGTAAATATCTCAAACATGTTTATGCAAAATGTGCTTCCATAGAGTTGCCTGAAAATTTGCTGACACTTAATCTTCATGAATGTTCCAACATAAAGTTTACAGGCACACTTTACAAAGCTGATTTTTACAAATGCAGGTCAGTCACATTGGAGTGTCCTGCCCTCAATAATGTTCACCTTCAGAACTGCGAAAATTTCGAGTTAAGGGGTTGTGAGGGGTTGGAGATTGCCGATTTGTATTGCTGCAAGAACATTGGTTTGCCGATAAGCATCGTGGAATTGACATTACAAGGCGAACTAGTAGGGCTAGAAGATGACCCGTTTGAAGACTTCTATGACAAGCTTCCTTCCTGTTCTGTTTTTTTTCATTCCGACCATCCTGATCCCTTTTACTCTTACTTTCCATCTCTTTCCACACTTGAAATAAGTACGTTGAACTTGGAGGAATTAGACTTGAACAATATTTCCCCCGCTCTCAAATCGCTTACTGTAAAGTTCACCTCCTTGAAACACATTACAGGGTGCTTTAGCACCCTCGGAAAACTTCAACATCTCGAATTGTTTCACAACGAGCTCCGCAACTACTTTGCCGAAAACGAAGTTGTTTTCCCAGACTCATTGTTCGATATCAATATTGGGTGTAATGACCTCGAGCATTTTGCAGGGTTGAAGCTTGGTAAAAATGCGCAGTTGGTGTCTATCAGCGATGGGAGGAGGTTCAGTGCGTATGGTAACTTTGAGCACTATGGATGGGATGACGATTGGACAAATCACCGTATGTACTGGAGACAAGTTGCTTCTTTATGTTTGGAAATGAGTGAAAGGGGTGGATTGGTTTTAGTTTATTTAATGCCAAGGGAAGAGCCAGTGGACCCTGAAGAGGAACAAGAAACTGAAGAAGACATCAAAGTGGTAAAACGGTGGTCCTCCTCACGTTTAAATATGATGCTCCGTAAGTTCATACAAGATGGAAAGTTGAATTTGGATTTCAATGGATTCTAAGTTTATCGCATGGCTTATCAATATCTAAAGTGAAAAAGTTTAAAAGGTGCAATCTAAAATAACCATATGATCAATTATCAAAGGGCATGAACGGGGATTGATTAAACTATGAATCATTCAACGAGTGTCGATGAAGTACAAGTTGATTATCGATAAAGGTCTTATTACGATCTGATGATTGCTAAGTGTGCAGCTTTCATTCTATGAATTAGTGTATTTTTAATCAGCACCACTTGGCCCATGTATTTTTGTTTTGTGCAAGTTACCTCTTTTGGACAAATTTTGCAACCAACTGCGATGTCATTTCTCAACAGCCCTACTGTTTTCGATCTAGGTAGGTAATCTCGCAAACGAGATACAAGAAATACTGCTACATGATCTGAGAGTTTATCAACAGCACCCTCTTACACTCAGTAACACTAACCAAATCAAGACATTGGTCTTCAGCTATGAATTGTGCATACTGACTATTGAACTGAGGGGCACATATTACTATCAACTTTGAATTAGAGAGTATGAATTTAAGCCGAATGATTCAAACGAAGGATCATGTACCTACTAGGTTATCATTGACTACCCTCATCTCTGTCATCTATCATTTCCCCCATTAGACAAGAGGTACATATACACGAAAGAGCAGTTCAGACTTGATTTGATAACGACTGACTAGCAGTGGTTCTGTATGTCTCTAGTTTAGTGATTAGCTCACCATTTGTCAAAGTTACCTGTCATTGATTGAAAGAGCAGGCACAAGAGAGTAGCTACTTGGTCAACTTGACGATTCTGCAAGATCGCGGTGGAACTACCTCCGCGGTGAGAATAGAAAGAGCCACTATCCTACAATGCTTTATTAAAAGTAACAAGTACTTCATCTAGTTCTTCTATTCTTCTATTTTCACCTTCGTTTTCTCAATGCACTTCTAAAGACGAATACTCGCCATCCTTCCCCCCACCCAACATCATCAACAATGCCGGATCAAACTGGTCCACACAATTCACGTCTCTTCTCACAAACACCACATTTGTCGAGTCATAGATATTCACTGTCTTTTTATTAGTGAGCGTCGTATAATACACCCTATCGGACACTCTAACGTCCAAGATCACTCCGCAGTTCCCGCTCCGAGCATGGTACACAAACTTCCCGATATCTTCATGGGACGTGCCCAACGGCTTGATAGGTTCCCCCCCAAAATACACACAGTTTGCTTGGTAAAAGATATCTTGGGACTCGCACCCAGAAAATAGAGACGGCATTTCCGCATAGTCAGTCATATCCCACACTTTTTTCAAGGCATCCTTCATGAATGTGAAATCTGCCTGTGCCATGCAATGGAGGTAGCTGGGCACTCTTTCCATCACCAGCGATACCGACTTGATGTGATCATCGGAACACAATGCCTGGAACAAAAAGTCGATTGAGACGGGCCCCAACATCTGGGTCATGAAATCCTCCGAGTAGTTACGGGACCGGAGCACTCGATACACCTCTTGCAAAGTATACGGTTGAATGATGTATCGCTTCAAGCTGGAGCTATATGTAATGAGAGCATAGTGAGACTTGTCCAACCTAAAAAAGCTTCTGCACACTGCGAAACTGGTTCTACGTAACTTTCCACACACCTTGATTTTGTAGGAGTTCCAAAAGAGATTCAAGACCTCGTGTACGATGGCCATCACCACCAAGGGGTGCCCGCGTGCGAGATTCGCGTGGATTCGCACAATGCTAAAATCCTCGATGAAATAGCTCGAGGTGTCAAGCGGCCGTTTTGACTTGATTTCCTTGAGGATAATATCGATGGACTGGAGTATACACTCCCAGTAGGCGGAAGTGGACGCAAAGGATATCACATCGTCCACAACCGTACATGTATTTGAGACCAAAAGCTTGAGTTTTTTGTTGAGTTTCATGAGCAGCTCGTATCTGGGGGGAAGAAAGTGGTGGAACAGACGATCACATATGCTGGAAAGGTGCACCCAAAAGTACTCGGGGCTCTTCTTGAACCTGCGGAGACCAAGATCAATGTTTGAGCCAATGAGAAGCAGGTTTAGTTGGGGGTATGGATTGGGAGAATGTGTAATTAGTGGACTGTAGTGGTTGACCATTTCAGCCAAGGCAATTATATATGAAGATGTAAGGGGGAAGTTTTTATGTATTTCTTTCTCTCCTTTTTCTTTATCTTCATCTATCTCTTTTCCTTCATCTTTTTCTACTTCTCTACCATTTTCTCCTTTCCCATTTTCTCCTTTCCCTTCACCTTCCTTTTCATCCATCTCTTCATTCTCTCCATCTATTTTTCCGTCACTTCCTTCACCACTTATTTTACTTTCCTTCCCTTCCTTCCCTTCCTTCAATTCCCTTCCTCTCACCTCATTCTTACTCCACCCCTCCAACTCCCTTCTCTTTCTCACCATATCAACACACTTCTTGTACAAATCTCTTCGTGGATTCGAGTACATGTACATGAGGTTGTACATCCCCCATATGTCCATGTACTTTTCCTTCCATAGCAGGTTGACCTTGGTGAGCGCGCGTAGTTGTGTACAGACCTGTGTGAGGGCAATTGCCGACTCAATTGGGAGGAGCGTGGCTATTCGGATGAGGATGTCATAGTTGAGATCATACAACATGTTGAAAAAAGTCAAATTGTCAGACAATAAGACAGAATTATACTAGTTTTGAGCATTTACAAAAGAGAACCAAGATAGATCAAGATAGACTCTAAAAGAGGAATGGTGACTGTTGATGAAATTTGGAGGGGCTATTTTAAGGTTACAAAATCGAGGGTCCTATTGGGGAGCAAGATTGGAGTTACTAGAGCATTAAAGTAGTGAATGTGAATTATCACTCATTAGAGTGAACTGAATAATTGATCATTTAAAAAAGCGAAGCTCTTGTGAAGGTGTTGAGCAGCAATTGCAGATGGACGCTGTATGACTCTAAAGTGAGCAGTGCACTCTGGAGATGATATATTGAGCAAAGCTATTCTATTTCCGTAGGAATGTTGAGGCAATTGTAAATATTCTCAAAATTCAGTTTGTACACATTCACTTGATTGCAAAAGCAAGGAAGTATCTAAGTAACATTGATGCTCTTGATCTATATCCTGATCAATGACTCTTAATCTGTAACTCTTAATCTGTGAAATAGGCGAGGTTTGGACCCAATAGATGTCATTTCTGAGTTCCTTTCAACAACTCAAAAGTGCCAAAGTGTAAAGAGAAATAGCTGGACAAGCTGAAGAAGAAAGTCTGAAAATACAAATACTACGAAGCATCCGATGACCAAAGCTTGTATCAGTCCAAGAGTAAATCTCATACCCGCTTACCCCTACCAAAAACCACCTTCCCGTTTTCTTTTGAAAAGTTTGAAAACATAGCTATGTTTTCAAGCGTGCCTTCAGTCATCCATTTGAGTATCAACTCATGATAAATTGTTGTGGACGAGTAATGATGCTTGTAGTTTGTAGCATTGGTATAGAAATTACGCTGGCTGCAAAAAGAACACAATGTCAATTGATCAGAAGCAGTTTCTACAAAATAGTTAGTAAACAATGAGCAACAGTAGGTCAGGTACACGAGGCAATGTAACTGTAAGTGTTGAACTACATCGTGAATTTGGAAATATAATTTAGACTGTAGTTGAATGGACAAAGTAACTGAGCTGAGCTAAACTTATTCTTCTCATCCTTAAGCCATAATTCAAAAGTATAACAAGATTCAAACTGGTTGCTTCAGTTCATTAGTACAGGAATCTAGTAATGTTCAATTTGTAGTAATGCTCAATTTGCAGTAATGTTCAATTTGCAGTAATGTTCAATTTGTAGTAATGTTCAATTGACGTGGTAATATTTATGAAAATAGGAAACGTCTAATATTCTCATGAACTCTAGTGAGCTTCGCTCACTAGAGTTATTTGTTTAAGAAGTGAAACTCTTGTTTACTTCGCTCACAAGAGTAAGAGTGTGTTGAAAATCTCAAAACTCTTGATCGCTTCGCTCCAAGAGTTTTGAGATTTTATCGATGGCCAAACGCAAAAACCCCTCCAACAACTCCAAATCCAAAAAGTTCAAAGCCGGCGGCTTTGTCGACCCCAACACCAGCGGGGTCTATGCCACGTGCAACCGAGGCAAAGAAGCTCAATGTCGCAAAGAGTTGATGAACGTCTTCAGTGACAAATCCAAAGAGTATTTCGACATGGACCAAGAAGTAGACCACGATGACCTCTCGATCGAGGACCAGATCAAGCTCGAAGTTGAAGGTATCAAGAACCCCGAAAAAGAGTACTTCAAGCCCATTGAACTCGATTGTGAGTGCTTGGTCTTTATCAAGACCCGAAAGCCAGTGGACCCAGAGACATTGGTACAGAGATTGTGTGCCGAGTGTCTTGGAGGAGTGAAAACTACACGCTACACCCAAAGATTGACCCCAATCACCTTCTCGGTGAGCGCAACGTTGGAGGAGTTGAAGAAGTTGGCGAAAATGGTGATGAAACCGCACTTTCACCAGGACAACCAAAAACCAGTCAAGTATGCAATCCAGTTGACAAAGCGCAACTTTAATGCGTTGGAAAGAGATGTGATGATAAAGACGATCGCAGAGTGTGTGGGGAGAGACCACGGGCACACGGTGGACTTGAAGAAGTACGACAAGTTGATTATGGTGGAGTGCTACAAGAGCAATATCGGTATGAGTGTGGTGGAAAACTACTTGGGATTGGAAAAGTTTAACCTTCAGCAGATCTTTGATAAGGCGGGGAAGGAGGAGGAGAAGGAGGAGAAGAAGGAGAAGGAGAACAAAAAGAAGGACACTAAAGTAAAAGAAGAAAATAGTACGACAAATGAAAAGAGTACTGAGAAAAAGGAAGGTACTAAGGATGAGGAGAAGGAGGATACTAAGGATGATGAGAAAGAGGAGAATCAAACGGAATAAAAGTAAATAGAACGGGAATGATTATTAAATAGCATTTAATGGCATGGTTGTATATTGTATCATGTAAGCGATTAGGTAAGGTATACAGACTGGCTAGCAGTCAGACTTCAATGATTCCAAAGGACTCAGAATTCCAAACAACTCGCTTCGCTCATTGTTTGATATTTGGTATTCTAATTTCTACATCATCTATTTGCTCATATATTCATGCCTATTACCCATGATATTCCGTACAGTCACAATTTGAAATTGTGAGGATACAGCTATGTTCTCCAATTGAGCGAAGCGAGATTGTGAGTATCTTAACTTACCAGAATGTTGCGCAAATTGAAGTACTTTTTGGTTGGTTCACACTTCGATTGTGAGTACTTTTGATTGTGAAATACTGTGCTCAATGAAATACTTGCTCCAGAAATACTTGCTCACTGACTACTGGCTTTTCACATTCTCTTTACATCTCGCTCCGCTCGATAGTGAAGTGAAGTCAATTGACTTTCTAGCTCACAATCTCGCTTCGCTCGATTGTGGTTAGAAGAAACTCTCCACAAACCTCACACTCTCCCTCCAGTCAATCCAATCAATCTCTCTATTCGGTATCAAACCCATCATGTACACCTTGTACACCCCCACGCTCAAGTTTAACAACTGACACGCCACAAACACCATCTTGGCCGTAAAGATATCGCCCGAAATGCGCTCGTTTTCCAAGTTTTCAAACACACGGCCCGTGTCTGTAAAGATGGCCTTGATGGGGTTCATCAACAACATGAAGGTCATTGTCATGGGAATGATCTGCAACGAGTTTCCCGACATGTAGCTCATGATCAAGGTCATGGGAAGAGACTTTGCGGGTCCCGTGGCGATCTCCCACGCCTTCTTTACCTTTAACTCGTCGAGCTGCTCATCGGTTTGCTTGGGGACCTGGACCTTGGCCTGCTTGGTTTCTTTGAGGGCAGAAAAGCCGGGAGGGGTGGAGAGGTTTCTGGTGGGTTTGGGGGGGACCACCTGGGGGTTGATCAATTCGGAGTACATAGTGAACGAACGAACAATTGAGCGAACAATTGAGCGGAGCGAAATTGTGAGTGAACGACTTAATTACGAGAATTAACGAACAATTGAGCGAAGCGAAATTGCGAGTGAATGAGGATTAACGGCTCAATTACGAACAATCGAGCAAAGCTCGATTGTGAGTATGATTGAATAAGTGATATAATGCATAATTGAGAGATTTTGAGTTATGATTCAAACCGAGATTCTGAGTGTACGAGACAATTCACCCAATTGAAGTAATGAAGATAATGAAATGTTAGTAAGAGTGAACACTATGAATTATGATGTGAATGAGTAAGAGCAAAGTTTAGTACTAAATGCAATGAAGACTTAATAGAGAAATGAGACTAAATAGAGAGTCAACTCATTAAAAATTGCTTATTCTTACTACATTCCTGTTACTCAGATTCACTTCGCTCTTTGGTAACTTACCTTGTATCTTCTATCTTGTACCTTCCATCTTTGTATCTCTCCCCTTTTGTATCTACCTTCATCTTTCCTATCTTGTCGATAATTGAAAGAATTGCCATTAATTATAGAAAATCCACCTATGCACAGCCTCCTATCAGCCACCTTATTAGCCATTTTTAATTAGTCGGATTAGTCGACTGGTTCTTGTTCCTATCTCCATTCACTGATCAACTCTTCTCCTCTCAATCTCCCCTCAATTTTAGTCTCCCACTGGCGGTAGTAAGGGGGACATAGTATTTTGTGGCACAAGAAGTGATCTCTTGTGGGCTCCTTCACTACTCTTAACTATGGCTCACTTACTCACCTTCACACTTTCATAAGGAGCAAAGGGAACAATTGAGCTAGCTCAATCGTTCCAATTCTTGCCTTATTGTAATTGTTGTATTCTTAACTTACAATTGGCAATGGAACAATTTCGCTCCGCTCAATTGTTCATTACCAATTGAATTTTATGAACTCCCTCAAAGACAACCCATTGAACAAAATCATAGGCCTCTCCATCATCCTCCTGATGGGATTCCTCTTGGTGATCCTCGCGGGCATCTACGGCAACTGGTTCCCCATCATCATCGGGATATTATTTGGAGTGGCGTACATCCCGATCGTGGCGACAAGGGCCATTTCGACCTCGGACTACGAATACAACTTTGATTCGTCAGCAGGCACTGGCGACGCCCTCAAGGAGGTGGGACTATTTTCATCGGCGTTTCTTCTTTCGCTGGCGGTAGGGTTGCCGATCTTGTTGCACCACTCGTTGATTCTCACCAAGACCGCAACGGTATTGACTATTATTGGAGGGGGGTTGATTTATGGAACGGTGTTTACGTTTACGCATTTCTTTGATGAGACGGAGGAGGAGATGGGGGAGGTTATATGATTTGCAACGAGATTTGCGAAGCAAATCGAGTGCAAATCGAGGTAATCGAGGCAATCGAGGCAATCGAGTGCAATCTTGTTAGCCAAGGATTTATTCCAATCTGCAAAGCATTTATCAGTGATGATAAGTATTTACCTATACAAGTGATACGAACTGCCCGAGTGAGCTTATGGAGTGAACTGTATCGATAGTATACATACTCGATTGCTTAAACAGCATTCGTTTAAGGATCCAAATGCTGATGCTTCAATGCTTTGAAAGCAATCTTGTGTACAAGCGCACAAATCGAGAGTCAATTGATCTCTATTTGCTTCGCAGAGACTACAATCGATGCCCACTCAAATACTTTGCAATAGACTAAAAGTTGATGCTACTTTTTGCTTCGGAAACCGGAAATAACTGACGAGTTCACGTTGAGTCGATAGAGAATTCACACGACCATGAACAGAACTGTTTACATTAGGTAATTAATACAGATAGTAATCAGAGTGGTGAGGTAGTGAATAGTCATTCAACTCATATTAGTTTCATCTTATACGGCTCGTTTGACTTATTTTAGCTCATCTGCGTTCATCTAGTAATCCTTCAGTCTATTCATTATTAGTAGTTTATTAGAAAGCTAATTGCTAGTAATTGTATGAATCCTCAGTAAGAAATAAGTGCTAATAGATGGTAATAGTTTTTATAGAAGCGGGCTACTCACAGTGAGCGAGGTTCCTCACAATGAGCGAGTTTACTCACAGTGAGCGAGGTCCACTCACAGTGAGCGAGGTCCACTCACAATTTCGCTTCGCTCAATTGTGAGTTCAGATTCGCACTAACAAACAATTGAACAATTTCGCTTCGCTCAATTGTTCAATTGTTTGATATGCGCGAAGAACGAGAAGTCATCGAAGACTTCCAACTCCAAGAGAAAATCACCAATGAAGAGTTCAAGATATGGAAGAAAACCGTCCCTCTTCTTTACGACACCATCCGCACCACCACCCTTGAAAACCCCTCCAGACTTTTCCGTTTCCTCCCCCAGGTAAAGCGCCTTGACAACACCATTTCCCTTCGGTATCTCCTTGCCACCAGCGCCGAACTTCTTCTTGGGTCGATTGATTTGCCCGCCACCCTCGACCCCAACTCCCCACCCCAAAATGTGGACCCCAGTGCCGACCATTCCAACTTCCAGGTCCTTGGCTCATGGAAGCACTCCAACATCAACAAACTTGAAATTGCTCCCTCCGGCACCCAGTTCGCCACCATTAACGATGAGGGCAAGATCCACATCTATCGCGTAGACGGCGACCTGGTTCTTGCGGAAAAAGAGCTTGTGCTGTCCCGGGGCAGTACCCTCTGCTGGGTCAACGACACCAAACTCATCACAGGGTCCGAGGACACCATTTCAATCTGGAATTTGCAGGACCTGACATCGTCCCAGATCGCAGTGGGAGGACGTGTGAATGACTTGAGTGTCAAGAGAGAGATTTTCGGGGCTGTGAGTGACGACAGACAGACACGGTTTGTGGACCTCAGGTCCAATGCGGTCGCGATAACTTTGGAAAATGCCCAGATTCAAAACGCCATTGCGTTCCATCCTCATATAGACACGTTTTATGCCACGGGAGGTAACGAAAACGTGGTTGAGCTCTATGATCTCCGTAGTCCAAAGCCTTTTAGAAAGTTGTTTGGACATGGTGAAAGTGTGATTGGATTGAGATGGGACGACAACGTGTTGGTCTCGTGGGGGTTGGACAAGCGTGTGATTATATGGGACTTGATGAACTTGAGCGATGACTACACGTACCCCACAGCAGAGGCCGAGTCGTCGAGGAGGAAGGCAGTGAACAAGGTGGACCCTTGTCTCAAGTTTATACACGCGGGGCACACAAACAGAATCAACGACTTTGACGTGCACCCAACGGTGGAGGGATTGTATGCCACGGTGGGGGAGGACAAGTTGTTGGAGATTTGGAAGATTAAGACGATAAATGAGGAGAAGGAGAAGGAGGAGGAGGAGGAGGAAAAAGAGGAGGAGAAGGAGGAGAAGGAGGAAAAGGAGGAGGAGAAGGATGAGGACATGGAGGAATGAGCGAAGCGAACACGAAATGAGCGAAGCGAATGAGTGAAAAGTGAAAAGTAAGTGGTCAGTGATAAGTGAGGAGTAAATGAATGAAAAGTGAAGAGTAAGTGGTCAGTGAGAAGTGAGTGATGAGTGAGAAGTGAGTCAGTTAGTGAGTGAAAAGTGAAGTTAGTGAGTGACAAGTTAGTGAGTCAGTTAGTGAGTGAAAAGTGAGGAACTGAGTAAGTGACTGATCAAAGAGTGACTGACATCTGACATCTGACATCAAGAGTGAGGAGGAATAAGTGAAAAGTGAGTGACTTGTGAGTGACTAGGTGTGAAAAATCTGTGAGGTCGTATGTCAAGAGAATTAGAAATTCAAGAGTGCAACTTCTCATGATGAGGTTGGTTTCTGTAGTGTATTATAAGAAAATGAATACAATTGTTTGAAGGTGTAGAAGAAAGGCATTTTATTTGAAGATCTTAATAACTAGGTTCTTCTTTTGATATTCATGTACGTATTTGTAATGTCACTCCTTAGGTTCTTATGATCTACATTCTCACTAGATTCGCTTCGCTCATCTAGTTTCGAAATTAATTTTCCCAATTAGGATGGACTGGAAATCAATCCCCATCTCCCCAGCCGAGCTCTGCTTGGCCCGTGTTCTTCGCTGTGGCCAGACCTTTCGCTGGAAAAACATCCACAACGTGTGGACCTTTGCTGCTCCCGACAGAATCATTCTTTTGAAGCAAGATGATGAACGTCTTCATTATACAGATATAAGAGATAAGAAGAAAGACTCGAAAGACTCAGATTTGAAGAAAGACTCAAACGTTTTGAAGGAAAAAGACGCGAAAGTTTTGAAAGATGAAGAATCTAAAGATTTGGGCACTCTCTCCTTCATTAAAGACTACTTTGCACTCAACACCAACTTGACCTCGCTTTACGATTTCTGGGCCACCAAACACGAACCCTACAAAAAGAAAGGCCCCACTCCATTCCAGCTCTTTCCAGGTGTGAGGCAGCTCAGGCAGGATCCTTGGGAAACAGTTGTGTCCTTCATATGCTCGTCCAATAACAACGTCAAGCGTATCTCGAAAATGTGCGACGCGTTGTGCTCGGAATACGGTTCCTACGTGGGCGAGTATGCAGGAATGAAATACTACTCTTTTCCACCTCCCGAGGCTTTGGCAGGTCCTTCGGTGGAGTCGCGTCTCCGTGAGTTGGGCTTTGGGTACAGGGCCAAGTACATTCACCAAACGGCCCTTAAATTCGTGGGACCAGACCACCCGCACATCTCGCTCGACGCGCTCCATCGCTTACGTCAGGCGGACTATGCCACGGCGCACGACTTTTTGATCGAGCTCAACGGCGTGGGGCCCAAGGTCGCTGACTGTATATGTTTGATGGCCTTGGACAAGCACGATACGATTCCGGTCGATACACACGTGTTTCAGATTGCGACCAGAGACTACAACTTTAGGGGGAAGGGAAAGACAATGAACAAAGAGATGTACGCGGCAATAAGAGAGTTCTTTAAGGATTTGTTCGGAGAGTACGCGGGGTGGGCCCAGACAGTGTTGTTTGCACTGGACTTGTCTGATTTGAATAATGGTGTGAATATAGAGGAGGAAAAAGAGACAAAGGAGACAAAGGAAACCAAAAAGGTGATGAAGGAGATCAAAAAGGAAATCAAAAAGGAGACCAAGAAGGAAATCAAAAAGGAAACCAAGAAGGAAACCAAGGTAAAGGTAAAGGTGGAAGTGAAAGTTAAACAAGAGCTCAAAGAGGAGAAAGTAGAGGTAAAGGAGGAAACAGTTGAGGTCAAGGAACTTCCAGGGAAAGGTCCTCGCAAGAGAAGATTGAGTTCTTCAATAGAAAAAGTTATTAAAATGGAAGATGAGGGTAAAAGGATTAGAGTCAGGTAGGGGATATGGTTTGGATATTAAATAAATTTTATGAAGAATGAGTGTAGGTATGGAATGGTGAGGCATTGTGAAATACTTTCACAATGTGCTTCAAGTTGTACTTGTATTCAAAGGTAGCGTAGACTGTTCAACTCGGATACCCTCAGCAAATATATCCTTGTACTTTTCTATGAATTGTATAATAACACAAAAGCAAACCTTTTTTGCCAGTTTTGGACAAAAATTTGCAGCAATTAATTTTACTCAGCTAAACCTTATTCATAGCTATGAATGCTAAACTCCGGAAAAATGCTTCACTCATTACAAGTATTTCTCACTCCTTTACTCAGATTCGCTCACTCATTTAACCACTCATTCGCTGCGCTCATTTCGTGCGTTCGCTTCGCTCATTTCGTGTTCACTTATCTTACACCCCCCACACTCTGTCACCACCAACTCCACTCTTCTCCTCAAATCAATAGTCAAATTATAACACATGTAAAGCGTCAACTTCTCCAAGCTCTCCATATCTGTGAAGGTCCTCCCAATTATACGCGTCAACTCGAGCTCACGCAACCTCTGACACAGAAATGGCTCATCAAATGCACACTCATCCAACGTGAGCTTCTCTATAGGATACGCGTGTAGTCCCGTTAAATCAAGCTCCAAAATTCCTCGCAAGGTGAGCTCTTTGAGCGAGTACGGTAACGCAAAATTGAAAAGCTCAAATCTGTCAACCTCAACACTCATGGTTTCCAATTCAAGATGACTCAAATCAACACGCTCTTCCCAAAACACTTCAAACAAGTTCAAACACTTGAGTGCACCAAACCCAGTCTTCCCCTGTGACTCAAGCTTGTTGATTTCATCTTGCAATATAAGTATTATTGTTTCATGTTCCTTGATCTTTCTCCTGAGGTGTACATCCCACAGTTCAGAGTTGGAGTAGATGGCTTTACATTGTTCAATCAATCTTTCAGCCCCTTGTTTCTGGTTTTTTTGGCGATTTTGTTCAGCCTTTAATGCCCTGTACCTTTCCAGTCCACTCAAAAGGCGACCCAAGTCGGTGCGTATATTCAGCAATGTCAACGACTTTAGCGATTTGGGGACACTTGTGATCTCTGTTTTGGCCACCATACCGTGAAATGGCGACACCAACTCGAGATGCTCCAAGGGAACGTCCGATCTAAATCGTTCGAGACCCACACAGTTCACACAAAAGGAAGCACCAGCAATTCTTTGGGTGGGCAAATTGCTACTTCGATGCAGCATCTTCAGAACATACACTTTTTTGAATTTATTTACTAAGGGTCCCAATTCATGTAATAACCGATAAGTTGGCAGGGACAACTCATTTGCGTGGAATCGCGGATGTGAAGCAAAACATTTTGCGAGCTCAATTGTGAGGACTATCCCGTCCTTCAATGGGAAAGAAGCTCCTTCACCTTCAGCAGACTGTAAGTGTATGATGGAAGTGAAAACTTCTTGGGCAAACTCGCCAAAGAAGGGGTCTCCGAGCCACTCAACCACATCAAGGTAGTTCAAATAGCTGAATATTCGACTGATTATTTCTGGTGGAAAGATGGAGTTTGCAGCCATTTTGGTTTCAAGGTTCAAAGAGCCCAAGAAGTCTTCCTTGGTTATGACCTCCCTATAGTATCCCGGGCGCGAGACCAGAGGATATTCATTCGTCATAATTGGTTCTCCATTCGTCATTTGGTTCTGGCGGCAACACAAATAATTGTGTACATTTTTTTAAATTATTTATTAACATTTAGACCTGGAGATGCAGAAAAAAAGCATACGAGGGTTGAAAGAGTTGCAAGATGGAGGATAAAGAGGGTTTAGCTGAATTCGCGATTTTTCACCTTTCCGCCAGTCAAGGGCCTCAAAAATCAAATTTTCTCAACTTCTGGGTGGTTAGTGTAGTGGTTAACATATATGCCTTCCAAGCATGTGCCATGGGTTCGATTCCCGTACCACTCATTTTTTATCTTTACAGAAGCGTAGCAGTAACAAATATCATCAACAAGTAGCAAGTAGCAAGTAGCAAGTACAATAGTTGTGACAGCCTACCATCAATAGATCATTGGTGGCGAATTCTCACAAACTAGAAGTGTAGGCACTTCTAGTGCACTCTTCAAATTTCTTGTCTGAAAATTATGAGATTGTTCCTCCGCCATATGACCAAACTCACGCTCAATTCTACTGAAAGCAAGATCCGGAACCTTCTTGTGGAGTTCTGCAACTTCCAGAACAAAGACCGTGCTGATCCACTTGTGCTCAGATTCACAGGGGGCTGGGTGCGGGATAAACTCTTGGGCATCGAGAGTCATGACATTGACATAGCCATCAACCACCTTTCCGGCGAGGATTTCGCCACCAAGCTCCAGGATTACCTAGTCAACGT
This sequence comes from Kodamaea kakaduensis, assembly GCA_030558435.1. Lineage (NCBI taxonomy): Eukaryota > Fungi > Ascomycota > Pichiomycetes > Serinales > Debaryomycetaceae > Kodamaea > Kodamaea kakaduensis. The sequence continues at coordinate 39,960 of JAJMSN010000016.1, forward strand.
CAAGAAAGAGTCTGCGGGAGACTCATCCATCCACACCATCAAGAAGAACCCCGCCAAGTCCAAGCATTTGGAGACATGTACCACCAAATTATTTGGGTTGGACATTGATTTCGTGAATTTGCGCTCAGAGGCTTACACTGAAGACAGTCGGGTCCCAATAATCGAGTACGGGACACCTCAAGAGGATGCTATGAGGCGTGATGCCACGCTCAATGCGTTATTTTACAATATTAATGAGGATTTAGTGGAAGACTTTACTGAACGAGGACTCTCTGATTTGAGGGATGGGGTCCTCAGAACACCCCTTGCACCTCTCCAAACGTTTTTGGACGATCCATTGCGAGTGCTCAGGTTAATTCGGTTTGCCAGCAGGCTCAACTTTTCTATTTGCAAGGAGACATTGGATGCCATGGGCACTAATGAAGTGAAGTATGCGTTGATCCACAAAATCAGTAGAGAAAGAGTTGGGATAGAAGTCGAAAAGATCGTGGCGAGTGCAAACCCAGAGTACGGGTTCCAGTTGATCAACTACACTGGGTTAACGGACTCCATCTTTAGTTTTGGAGAGTTTACAGATGCCGTCAATGAAATGAATGATGAAGCCACTTTACAAGAAGTGGAAGCACTCCGTGGGAATGTGGACTCGAATTTGACCGACGTGAACGCATTGTTCAAGGTGTTTGATAGGGAGGTGCGCAATTCCCCATTGGGTGGTATCTACGACTCTGTCATGGGCCAACCTGAACTCGAACGCGCATTTTGGTACGCCATCACACTCCACCCATTCACCCTGAATATCGTGCTCAAGACCAATGGAAAGAAGAAACAGGCAGTTGGTCAGATTGCAGAGGTGATTCTTAGGGGGGGGCTCAAGGCAAGTAACTTTGATTTGGAGAATGTCATGATGTTGATCAATCACCGCACCGAGTCGAGTATCCTCACGAAAATCCCCGATAAAAACATTGATTTCAAGCGTTCGGAACTCGGGTTGTACCTCAAGAAGTTTGGCACCAACCAGCCGCTCAATGTCTTGTTTAACTTGTACCTCGACTGCTTGGCCCCGGTGATGAAACTCAATCTTCCAAAGTATGAGCCTGTTCCGGACCACGGAATTTTGGGAGGGGGTGATTTGGAGGAGGTGGTGAGCTACGTACGCAACCAGATTGAGAGATATACGGAGATTGTGGAGTATGTACGCAACGAGAGATTGCAGGACGTGCACAACATGAAGCTTATTATCGATGGGAAACAGCTTTCAAAGGAGCTTGGGGTGAAGCCTGGAAGATGGATGGGGCCGGTGAATAACGAGATTTTGCTTTGGCAGTTGGATAACCCGAACAAGACAAAGGAGGAGTGTTTGGAGTTTGTGAAGGAGATATTACCGAGGTATATGTGAACAACGAGTGAAGCGAGTTGTGAGGACTCACTCAACCAGGATTCAATCCAGACTACCCAAGACAACGAAAACCACACGCAAACTCCCAACCCAACCAGCAAATAATTTAATTATGTAGGGAGAATACGAGATAGAAGGAGCAGGTGAATAAATAATAGTATTCGGGAATTTACAGTAGTTGTCATCTCCATATTCGTTACTAACTATGCATCAGTCCGAGAGACTACGAAGAATTGGGCTCCACATTCACTCAATTGTTCTAGTTTCGCGGTACAAATTCACTGTTTCTTAATTGTTCTAGCTTGCCAACACGAACAATTGAGCGAATCAATTGCTCGATTGCTCTAGCTTCACACTACGAACAATTTCGCTTCGCTCAATTGTTCGGTTCACTCAATTGTTCGCTCAATTGTTAAACAACTTCTTTACAACCTCCTCAAGACACAACGACTCTCTCGACAAAAACCCCACCATCAACAAATCACTAGCATACTTTCTCGAAAACTTATAAAACTCCGGTATAACATCCTTCTTCTTGACATCTGGATAATGCTTTTTGATTTTCTCCTTCAAAATCTCGTAAAGATACGAACATTGTGTTGGTGTGGCCTTATCCCTCCGATGCACAGTTGCCTCCAATTCGCTACACTTTAACAAGACCTTACTTAAATCCGACCCGCTTGCAAGTTTCCCCTTTTCTATAACACTTGTAGTCTCTGATTTCCAATTGTTCTCAGCAAGTTTACGCAAGTAGAGTTCAAACACACTGTGAACCTCAATCTCCAAAAAGTCACGATCTTTGAGCTTGGCTACCCACGAGGTCAGACTGATTCTGTACCAATCAAACTTGTTTGCCTCGAGATACGCTTCGATTTGATCCTCAAACGCTTTGTCATTCTTCACGAGCTCCTCAAGACCACCAGATTGGGACTCAAACTCTAGGTCTTTTGCTTCATAAAGATTCATTTTCTCGATCCGTGATGCCAACGCATCTGCATCTGGTTCTTGCGGCTTACCTAGTTTCTGGTTCTTAATTTCCTTCTTTGGAGATATTGTGATGTAATCACCTTCATCTTTCGAACCCAATACGTGGGCCGGTGAAACGATGCCTGTTCCGAGAGTCCCTGCCAAATCCACGAAATGACACAATGTTTTACCCTCACACCGTCTCAATCCCCTGCCAATCATCTGTGTCAAAAGCACGGTGGATTTGGTGGGTCTGGCCAATATCACGCTATCGATAGAGGGAACATCTGTTCCCTCTGTGAACACTTCGACATTGCACAAGACCGGCACATCCCCCGATTTGTACTCCTCCAAGATCGATACCCGCTCTTTCTTTGGAGTGTCTGCAGTTACGGACTTGGCATTGACCCCCGAGGCCTGCAACACCGCACACAAGGTTTTGCAATGTTCCACAGTGACTGTGAAAATGAGCGTTTTCTTCCACTCGTATCTCTTCTGCATCAGCTTATAGGCCATCAGAACCGTATGCACCGCATCAGGAGCCAACATTTGCTCTTCGAGTTCATCAACCTTGAAATCGTCCTTTGAATTCCGCACAGCCTTAAAGTCTATATCCGACACGATGTGCGAGAACCTAGTATCTGCGAGCTCCTTGTTGCGGATCATGTCTTCCATTGTCCTTACATACACAGTTTTGTCAAACACCTGGCTCAATTCGAGGTCGTCTGACCGCATATATGTGGCCGTGAACCCAAGCACGTAAATCTCTGTAGTGGGACTCCCAGCCCCGAAATACTGAAGAATCTTCTTCCATGAATTGGCCGCAGCGTGGTGGCATTCGTCTACAATGATGGCCTTGAACTCCAGGGGATCGTACTTTTCCAAGCGGCTCATCCGCACCAATGTGGGGACTGAGGCCACGATGACGTCAGCGTCCTCGTTGGGCTTGTTGGTCGCCATGTCTATCTGCACATCCAAATCCGGGTTGAATTTCTCGACTGCAGCGGCTGCCTGGAACACGAGTTCCTGTTTATGGGCAAGAATGAGTGTTTTGTCACCGTGTTTGGTGGTGGGCTTGATGAGTGGGATCAAATGTGAAAAGATGACGGTTTTACCTCCTCCTGGGGGTAAACTCACAACAGGACGCCTGGTTCCAGACTTCAATGCATTGAGGACTGCGGCAATGGCATCTTCTTGATAGTCTCTGAGCTGAAACCCTTGGGGTGATTTTGTCATTGAAGAGGAAGGAAGTGTGATGGTAGGTTGAGTGATTGTAGGTTGAGTGATTGTAGGTTGAGTGAGTGGTGACACTAGTAATAGTAGTGAGGCTAGCAATAGTATAAGAGTTGTTATAGCAACACCGACTCAATTGGCACTATCTCGTTGGACACCAGAATTAGAGTTGAATGAAAATAATAGCCATTGTAGTATGGACTGTATCAGGGACAAAAACCGGAGATCTCATACAAAATAGCAACTTGACGACTGAACTTAAAAACCACTAATCATAGTTGCAAAATTCGGATCAGTATCCCATTTAGCCCTAATTCATTCGTAGATCACGAACTACGTATGGCCGATGTAATTCGTCATTAGATAGTAGTAAGGCTATCGTTGAAGCATTGCATATAATACTGTGACTTTTTCGCAACACATAATTCAGCCATATTAATCCTCATCTATACTTTATTAACCATCATCTCTACTTGATACACCTTTATTCAAGTAACTAGTTATAAGAAAGCTAAAAAATAGTCGTTTTGATAAGGTGTGAATCTTCGCACCACACTTCAAGTATTATAAAGCTTAGACAACATCAACTAAAGCTGAATAAACAAACCAATACCATACTCAACTCCTCTCAAATTTCACTAAATCCTTCCCATTGGAAGGATCAAGTCTTCCATCTTTGTCCACCTTCAGTTTTGAGCCCTGAAAACAAATCACATCCCATCGAGACCGCAAAAAACTCCGAGGTATTCACAAAAAGCGCAAATGGTTTAGTGGTAAAATCCAACGTTGCCATCGTTGGGCCCCCGGTTCGATTCCGGGTTTGCGCAGTTGTTTTTTACACCCCTAAGTTCAGCAGTTCACCTTCCATCCTCCACTTACCTTCCATGATTATATAATTTCTGACATAATCATTTGACAGAATTTTCAGGTACAGAAAGAATAAGAGAACTGAGGGTGGAATTTCTCAGTACTTGCCCCTAGTTTACAATGTACATGTTATCTCCTTGATGCTTCCTTCATTATACGTAAATTAAATGTGTTAGAATAAGCTAGGAAGTATTGTACTGTGCTGTATTAAAATAGGATGAATTATCAGTTAGTATTCGTTTGATGACAAGTTGATGTGTTACTCGATATTCTCTATTGATTATTCTTTATGATGTCTACTCGAATATCTCGCTTCGCTCGATATTCTCGTTATTGTTATTCTCATGAGTCATAACAGAAAAAATCATTTTCATTATCAATTTTCACTTTTCAACTTTTCAATCACTTTTAATCACTTACCATGGCGATTCAAAAGATCCCCATTTTGGGCAAGGAGAGTATCCACATTGGATACTCTATGCAAGACCACATCGTCACCGAGACCATCACCAATAAAGCATCGTCCACCTATGTGATTATTAGTGATTTCAACATGTCTGCCACCAAGCCATACCAGTTGCTTGTGGACAAGTTTGGGCTGAAATTAAAGGAGCTCCGCCCCGAGTCCAGGTTGCTCACCTACAACGTCCCGCCCGGAGAAAACAACAAGTCGAGGCAAACCAAAGCTGCCGTCGAGGACTTTTTGCTCACGCTGGGCTGCACACGTGATACAGTCATTTTGGCTGTGGGAGGAGGAGTCATTGGCGACATGATTGGGTTCGTTGCTGCCACTTTCATGCGTGGAGTCCGTGTGATCCAGGTCCCCACCACCCTTTTGGCCATGGTGGATCTGAGTGTGGGTGGAAAGACTGCGATTGACACTCCATTGGGCAAGAATTTCATCGGGGCCTTCCATCAGCCCGAGTACGTGTTTGTCGACGTTTCCTTCCTCGAAACTCTCCCGACCAGACAGCTCATCAACGGTATGGCTGAAGTGGTCAAGACCGCGGCCATTTGGGACGAGACTGAGTTCACCAGATTGGAGAACTTCTCAAAGGATTTCAATGAGGTGATAAAAAGAAGGCAAATGTTTGAGAGTGGAAACGGTTCGGACACAGATATTTCGTGTATAAAAGAAGACCTCATCAAGACGGTCTACGGGTCCATCAAAGTCAAGGCAGGCGTTGTTTCTGCCGATGAAAAGGAGGGTGGTTTGCGTAACCTTCTCAATTTCGGACACACCATTGGCCACGCCATAGAAGCCGTTCTCACCCCAGAGGCCCTCCATGGAGAATGTGTCTCTGTTGGTATGATTCTCGAGGCCGAGCTTTCGCGGTACCTCGGAATATTACCCCCTGTGGCTGTTGCCCGTTTATCCAAGTGTCTTGTGGCATACGGATTACCTGTGACTGTGGACGACAAGGTGCTCTGTCTGAGGGTAGGACCCAAGAGACACAAGTTGCACCTCGATGTGTTGTTGGCCAAGATGGCCATCGACAAGAAGAATGACGGGTCCAAGATCAGGTGTGTGCTATTGGAAAGTATCGGAAGCTGCTACCAGATGAAGGCACACCAGATACTGAAGGAAGACCTTGGATTCGTACTCACAGATGAGGTCTACGTGCATCCATTCACCAATAGTCCCGAAGAAACCGTGGTGATTCCACCTGGATCCAAGTCCATTTCCAACAGAGCCTTGATTTTGGCTGCGTTGGGTCTGGGAACCTGCAGAATCAAGAACCTCTTGCACTCTGACGATACAAAGCACATGTTGGATGCGGTTTCTCTCCTCAAGGGAGCCGAAATTTCGACTGAAGACAATGGAGAAACGATCGTTGTGTCTGGTAACGGAGGAGACTTGACTGCCTGTAAGCAGGAACTCTACCTCGGAAACGCCGGAACCGCGTCGAGATTCCTCACCAGTGTAGCCACCTTGGTCCTGCTGAGCCTGGTCAAGGATGTGGTGTTGACTGGAAATGCCCGTATGCAAGAGCGTCCTATCGGCCCACTCGTGGATGCACTCCGTGAAAACGGAGCCGAAATCTCTTACCTCAATGCCGAGGGCTCGCTTCCTCTTCGCATCAAGGCATTGGGCGGGTTGAAAGGTGGCCGTATTGAGTTGGCAGCCACCATTTCCTCGCAGTACGTGTCGCTGATTCTCATGTGTGCTCCATATGCTACTGAAGAGGTCACATTGGCACTTGTGGGAGGCAAGCCCATTTCCCAGTTATACATTGACATGACCATTGCTATGATGAAGGCATTTGGTGTGGAGGTCAAGCGCTCCACCACCGAGGAACGCACCTACCATATTCCAAAAGCCCAGTACGTGAACCCACCCGAATACGTCATTGAGCTGGATGCGCTGTCGGCCACATACCCATTGGCATTTGCCGCACTTACTGGAACCTCGTGCACTGTTCCCAACATCGGCTCGCTGTCTCTCCAGGGAGATGCTCGTTTTGCCGTGGATGTGTTGAGACCCATGGGATGTGAGGTTATTCAAACCCCTACCTCAACTACTGTGAAGGGACCAAAGAAAGGAGGACTCGTTCCCCTCAAGTTTGTTGACATGGAACCAATGACCGATGCTTTCTTGACTGCCTCTGTTGTGGCAGCTGTTGCCACAGGTTCGAGCAACACCACCACCATTGGTGGTATTGCCAACCAGAGAGTCAAGGAATGTGACCGTATTGCTGCCATGATTGGCGGATTGGCCAAGTTTGGTGTTGAGGCCAGAGGCTTACCCGACGGAATCGAGATTGACGGTGTGAGTATCGATCAATTGAAGGTTCCTGACGATGAAGGTATTGTGACTTTTGATGACCACAGAGTCGCCATGTCTTTCTCTTTGTTAGCTGGTTTGGGCAAGGAAAAGGCGCTCATTCAGGAGAGATCGTGTACCGGAAAGACCTGGCCAGGGTGGTGGGACACCATGCGCACCAAATTCAATGTCAAGTTGGAGGGTAGAGAGGAGCAGCCCAAGAGTGGTGTGACCTCGTCGTTTTCCTCCATCATTGTGATTGGAATGCGTGCAACCGGTAAAACTACTCTTTCCAAGTGGATCTCGTCGCTTCTTGGGTACACATTCATTGACCTCGACCACGTTTTCGAGGACAGATTCGGAGACATTCGCGAGTACATCAAGGCCCATGGCTGGGAGCAGTTCCGTGCTGAAGAGACCTCGATTGCAGCCGAAGTTATCTCGACCCACCCTACCAAACACGTTATTTCGTCGGGTGGTGGAATTGTCGAGGGAAGTGCATCGCGTGATCTCCTCAAGCAGTACGCCGCACAGGGCGGTATTGTCTTGCACCTCCACCGTGATATGGACGAAACCGTGAGTTTCTTGTCGAAGGACACCACACGTCCTGCGTACGTGAGTGAGATTCGCGAGGTTTGGGAGAGGAGAGAGGCATGGTACCACGAGTGCCTGAACTACCACTTTTACAGTGCCCACTGCGACACCGAAGTTGAGTTCAAGAAGTTGCGCGCATCTTTTGGTAACTACATTTGCCAGATCACCGGTGTGAATGTGGGCTCTGTTCCATCCACCAGATCTGCCTTTATTTCCCTTACCTACCCAGACCTCACCGAGGCCGAATCTACACTTGGTCAAATCTCGTCTGGTTCTGATGCCGTTGAGTTGCGTGTGGACTTGTTGGGGGACCATTCGAGTGACTACGTTGCTTCCCAGACTGCCATTTTGCGCAAACACGTCCTGCTTCCCGTTATTTACACTGTGAGAACAGTGAGCCAGGGAGGTAAGATTGCGGACGACGACTTGGAGAAGATCGAGCGTTTGTTGCTTTTGGGTATCAAGTTGGGTGCGGAGTACTTGGATGTTCAATTGACGTACCCATCCTCGCTCCTTGCCAAGGTACTTGGGGCCAAGCGTTTCACCAAGTTGATTTTGTCGCACCACGACTTTTCCGGCACAATTGCATGGGACAACGCCGAGTGGGAGTCCAAGTACGACCAGGCGCTCGCACTCGATGCCGATGTCGTCAAGTTTGTGGGTTTTGCCAACTCGTTGGACGACAACCTTTCGTTGGAGATTTTCCGCAAGAATCACACCGAAAAGCCATTGATTGCAATCAACATGGGAGAACACGGTAAACTCTCGCGTGTGTTGAACACCGTCCTCACTCCAGTCACCCACGAGTTGCTTCCGTTCAAGGCCGCACCTGGCCAGTTGAGTGTCAAGCAAATCAACAAGTGTCTCCATGAAATTGGAGGATTACCAGCAAAAGACTTTTACGTTGTTGGTAGTCCAATCTCCCACTCGAGGTCTCCTGCTCTTCACAATGCGGCCTACGAGGCGTTGGCATTGCCATACAAGTTCGACAAGTTCGAGTCCAGTGATGCTGAAGAGGTGTATGCCAAGGTGGTGAAGAGCCCCAGTTTTGGAGGATGTGCCATCACGATCCCATTAAAGATCGATATGATGAAGTACGCCGATGAGTTATCGCCTGCTGCCAAGGCCATTGGAGCCATCAACACCTTGGTGAGAACCAAGGATGGGTTGTTTGGTGACAACACCGACTACGTTGGGATCACCGACTCCTTCATCAATGCTGGTGTGCCACTGCTTGGGTTTTCTAATGTGAACGGTGTGGTTATTGGAGCAGGAGGTACTGCGCGTGCTGCGGTTTATGCTCTCCACGAGCTCGGGTGCAAGAAGATCTACATGTTGAACCGTACCAGGTCCAAGTTGGAGGAGATCCAGGCTGCGTTCCCAGACTACAACATTGAGATTGTGGACAATGCAGAGAGTGTGGAGGCCTCGTTGATTGTGTCGTGTGTTCCTGCTGACAAGACGATTGATGAGGAGTTACTTGGAAAGATTGAGCGTGTGTTGAACGGGGGAGCAAAGGAACCATTCAAGCCAAAGTTGTTGGAGGCAGCATACAAGCCAAGAGTGACGCCGGTGATGAAGGTTGCAGAGAAGTTTGGCTGGGACACGATTCCGGGCGTGGAGTTGTTGTTGAACCAGGGTGTGAAGCAGTTTAGGGTTCATACTGGGTATGGAGCGGATTACGAGACGGTTTATGGGGCGGTGGTTAATGAGTAGAACAATTGAGCGAAGCGAAATTGTTCGTGCTGAAGTAAAGTGCGCATCAGTATATAAGTAAAACTAAATGAGTATCATCACTGAAGGTATACTATCAAATCAATAATCATGTGTAGAGTGGTAATAAAGAATAGTTGTTGTCTTAAATAATAAAGAAGTATAGTTGATGTCATAAATAATAAAGAAGTATGGTTGATGTCATAAATAATAAAGAAATAGTTGTTATAATAATTTTGAGGTCCACTAGATAAACAGTGTAAACTTCAATTACAGCTGTAAGTTTGACACTGTCGATGTTCAAAATCCAGGCCTTGTTCCATTTGCTCTTTGTGTCACCGGACTCGGAGATTGATTACCCAATTTGGAATCTCCACAAGTACCAGTATCGTGTAATCTCACACGAGGTGATGCTGAAAAGGCATGATTAAACTTTACTATTTGAGCTGTGAAGTTACATTGAGGATCCATACTAGATTAAGGCAACCTTGAAGTGGCAATTTTGGTGTCTCACTTGTACTAGTACTAGTATATTTGTCTATTTGTCTATTTCACCTTCCTTTAATTATGTCACTTTGTTTGACTTTATTTATTGTTCGCTTTACATTTCTTTAATGTTACTCTTCTTTTGTCAGTTTTCTTTTGTTAGTCTTCTTTTGTTAGTCTTCCTTAATGTCTTAGTCTTTACTGTCTTAGTCTACTGTTTCTGCCTCTTCTCATTTCTTTTGCAAAAGAAATTCAGCAAATTTATTTTCACTAATGCTTCACCTATGAAACCCGTCCTCAATCTCCATGGACTCTTGCGCGTGTCGCGCCCCCTTGGTCTCCGCCCCTACTCGGTCTTTTCAGGCGCTCGTTCCATCCTATCATCTTTCACCTCCCCCTTGAATGATGACGAACAGCCCTCTCCAGAGGCCCAGTCGAATCCATACATCAGCTACCCCCTTGTCACTTCGGAGCAGCTTGAACAAATCGATAATGACAAGTACAAGTTTGAATTCGGTTACAATTCGTTTGCCTACCATTCCGATAGACTGGGTCCCATGATCCACTCACTTTCGGATTTGACCGTCCCCACTGATTTGACGTCACTTCTCCCCAAAAGAAGACCCCACGGCAGCCCTGTCGACACCCTTTCGATTCGGGCAGGCGACGACGCCATGTTGGTGTCCCCCACTGTTCTCGCGGTGGCTGACGGTGTCTCGGGCTGGGAGGATAAAGAGAGTGGAGACGATAAACCAACATCTGGCAGTGGAATTTGGTCGCGGTCCATGTTGGAAACTCTCAGTAGACTCATGACAGAGTACAAGCTCGCGCATACACCTCATCATTTGAATAACCGAGACATCGAGGAGATTTTGAACGATTCGTTTCTCCACACTTCCCATCTCATGGATCTCCAAGGTTTGCGTGGATCCCTGACCCTCATCTTGGCCATGTTGATCGGAGGCACTCTCAAGATGATCAGTATTGGAGACTCGAAAATGTACATCATTCGCGAAGGTAAAATCGTCAAGAGTAATGAAGAACAGTTGGTGTCTGAATTGTGCCCCCAGCAAATTGGCACTCAGACTTTGGGGCAACTTCCCCTGGAAATAGCCTTGGTGGAGTCAACACCGATTCAGGAGGACGACGTCATTGTGCTTTGCCTGGACGGCATCTCTGATAATCTTTACGAGTGGGAGATCTTGGACTTGGTGATGGAGAATTACGGGAGAAGTCCCAGGCTGATTGCGTCCAGAATAGTAAAGAGCGCAAAGGATGTGGCGTTTGATGATTATGCGTATACGCCGTATAACGAGAAGGTGAATGCGTTGCCGGAAAAGTTCGGAAAGAATGCAAGCAAGGGAGGGAAGTTGGACGATATGTCGGTGTGTGTGGCTAGAGTGGCTGCAAATGGTGAGGAAAAGAAGGTGGTGAGTTCGGATGATCTTTAATCGAAATAACATCTCACGAAGTGAGATGTTGCGAGATGAGAGTAGGGTGAGAGCAGCACGACAGAAGGATGACAGTATGAGAAATTTGCATGAACAAGATGAGCAGGAACCAAAAAGGACGTTGCAGATTACAGATAGCGAATACGTTAATCTTAGATGGCTTGTTGGGTGGGGAAGTCAAGATGAAAAAGGAAAAGTGACATTGTCACAGGTTTGGAAAATGGAATAGTTATGCCATAAGAGCATGCAGATAAAATAGGGTAATTAGAACGGTTAAGTGAAGTGTAGACAAACAACGAGCGAGCAAGTTCTTGGAAAGAAACAAAACAACGAGCGAAGCGAGTTGTTGGAAAAGAAACAAGGGACAAGTTTTCATTGAGAAAGAAACAATGAACACGAGATCATTGAGAACTAAGAGCAATTTGTACCACAAAAAATGTGCAAATTAAAAATGAGCCAAGTAGCCACACTTAAGACTGAAGAAAAAAATTGGCCTTTTTTGTACATCTCCTCAGGAAACACTAACTATGTAAATGTTGAGAACCTCCTTAAGCTCACCAGAAACATTGCGTGCTCACTCCATGAGAATATCCCAATTGGGTAATTCCCAGTTGGGAGGGTTATGATACCCTCACGTCTCATAATGTCTACACCATTCTTCTACTTTTCTTCAACAAACATCCGAGATAGTTTAGTGGCTAGAATCTCCGCTTGTCGCGCGGAGGACCGGGGTTCAATTCCCCGTCTCGGAGCTGCGCAAATGGTTTAGTGGTAAAATCCAACGTTGCCATCGTTGGGCCCCCGGTTCGATTCCGGGTTTGCGCATCTTTTTAACAGCGAGTTGTTAAAGTTGCACTTTTTGTTAAAAACATTTAGTTTAGCTAGTTGTTTGTTATCCTTTTTGAAATTTTTATCAATGAGCTAGGCAAGTTATTCAAAGCTTTCTTTCAATAAGCGAAGGGAGTGACTACTAGAACTTTTTTCTTAACGAACAATTCGCTACGCTCATTGTTCATTCATTTCATATATTGACTACTTAGTGTTCAGTGTGTGTTGGGTGAGAGTAAGAGCGAGAACGTGTATAAGAACGCGTGTGCGTGTACGAACGCGTGTGGGTATAAGACTGTGTGTGGGTGTAAGAATGGGTATGTGTATGTGTGTAAGAATGATCAGATTCATGATGACGATCATCACTGTGTGAATTATGGTGAGCGGCCTGAGTAGTTTTTGAGTGCGCTGACCTCTGTGTAGAGCTTGAGCGATTTGGGTTTCCAACTCTCTTTTCATTCAAGAGCCGGAGAACTAGTGCCTCTGACCCATTATCAACCAACTGCTTGTTACTATCATACGAAAAATGCTTTTTCGCATACGTCAAGTGTTGGTGGTCGATTCCAAAGTTGCGATCGGGAGAACTGGTCTCCACAAACTTATTATCGCTTGCTGTGACATACTTCTTGGTGGAATTATCATACAAAGCGTTATCATCTGTCAAAATGTAAGTAGTGGCCTGGTTTCCTGACTTGAGGTAGAGATTACCTTTATCGGTTACAACATTGTAGTGTTCAACCTCACTACCTTCCCTAAGAACTTTCAAGTTGAAGCTTTGAGCTGCTGCTGCAATACCGGCAATGGTGAGTAATGAAAATGTTTTGAGGAGCATAATAGTTGACTGTTGGGTTATAGTTAATTAGCAGTGGACGTACAAAGTTCTCCCTTTATACTTTTACTTTTCGCAGCCATTGGTGACATGACACAAAAGCAAAACCCTGAATAACGTTAATTAATGACATCCGTGGCAGCATAGCCATGAGCAAATAAAACGGAGATTATGAATAAGATGAATAAGAAGAAAGGTGTCATGAAAATAGGGGAACATAAATGAGGAGAATATGAAAAATGAGAATTTAACTGTATAGTGGATGTAGTGGAACAAGGGGGAGCCATGAACGAACAGATAGGACGAGAACATACACGAACAAGAGAGATGTTTTCAGATCTTTGTGATAAGGGCCGTACGGGACCGGCGATGTCGGTTTCGAGTTAAGCCACGATATGCAGCTATTAATAGTTAATTGGCAACTTTAATGAGATTTGACAGATATTACTAATGGCACAAAATTCCAGGACAGGGAAGTGATATTGATAAAAATTGATTTGAATTGATAGGATTTAGTGAGTACTGACAAAATTGACATAGTTGGGTCAGTTGAATGGAATAGAAATAGTGATCACTTTTAAAGTATAGCTTGACAGGTATACTGTTGGGTACTCCAACAAGTCATTTTTTCCAGGAGCCAAATTGCTCTGATATTTGCTCATGATTAGAAATCAGCTCGATGTACGATTTCTTAATTTTAGTCACACCAATAGCAGCCAATGGTCGTGTGATAAAGCCCTTCATTTTTGATACTATCTCAATGTATCTACATTGCCAAACAACTCGTGATTAACTATACAGATTTCAAATAATACTTGATTCATATACATATTTCAAACAATACTTGATTAACATATGTATCAAAACTCAGTTCCTCTTAGCACTCACAATTCGCTTCGCTCATTGTTCGTTTCTACTTCGCTCATTGTTCGTCTAGAGAGAAGCAATATCCGAAAAGTACTGCCTCAAAATCAAACTCAACATCTGCGGCAACTCATTGATATCTCTCACCACCACATAGAACTCGAAGGGAAAGCTATCCAAGTACTTGTCCACCTGCAACTTCATGGCTCCGTTTGCATCCGGAACGTAGCTCACCTGGCTCATGTCTAAAATCAGCTCCTCCGACAGGATCCCATCAATGATGACAAACACCAACATGACCTTTTCTTCTCTTGCCTTTCTCACCATTCTCTGGATCGTGGCGTGGTCTTCGCACACACCATCCGAGATAATGATCTGAAGCTGCCACAAGTCCGCCGTAGCAGCAGAACGTGCACCCTCAAACACCTCCAACGACTTCTGACAGAGCTTCTTGATATCTGTTCTAGTCTGCTGGAAGTCGAACCACTGGAAGATTCTTGCACCGGATTCTTGGTTGTTGAATGGCCTGTCAAATGGGTGCACCACCTTGATATCCTCACCAAAGCGAACAACCGAAAGACCCCCCGATTCCAACTGGGTCAATGCCTTTGCAACTAACGCAATACTGTGGAACGCCAACTCGGTGCTCTTGGACTCTGACATCGACTTGGAGTCGTCAACCGCAATCATAATCTGGTACTGTCTCTTAGAAGGTTTGGTACGACGCAACCAGATCTTGTCTTTACGGAACTCGGACGCAATGTACGTGATAATACGCTTCATGTTCAAACGCTTACCCGTCTTGTAATCTCCCTTGAGTTTGGTTGCGAGTGTAGGCTCCAAAATAAGTCTCAACTGCTCGCACAATCCACTTGCAAGTTCCTGGGTCGCAAGCTCAGAATGCTTCCAAAGCTCACGTGCAGTCTCAAGGTCCATCGCAGCAGCACCCTCCAGATAATCGATATCCACACCATCACCCAATTCCTCATCACTATCAATCTCAAGGGTGTTAGTTCCCATTACCGATTCGAACTCATCCTTTGGCTTGCGTTCTCCCACAAATCCACCCTGGGTCTTGGCTTCTGCGACATCTTCCATCTTGGCATCTTCAACCTCTTCGACTTCTGGTGCATCTTCATCGACGTCCATCTCCACCTTTTCTTCCTTGATCTCCTCCTTCACCTCCTTCTCCTGATCATCGTCAATTGCCATGTCCTCGTCAATCTTTTGGATCTGGTCCTTGTTCGCAGCACCCATTGCCTGAGTATCATTTTCTGCGTTTTCACCATCCACATGCTCGAACTCATCGGGTCTTTCCGCAGCCTGGTTCTCGGCCTCTTCATCACGTTGTTTGGCCTCCTGGATCTCCTCACGACGACGGTGGAACTCCTTCAACGCATCTCCCAATTGCTTGAGAGACTCGTTGGCCTGCTCCCTAGCTTCGTCCTGTGTATCCTTCTCGCCCTCCTGTGGAAGCTCCGAAGATGCTCCACCAGTGGCTCCAACATCATCTTCCTCCTCGTTGACTTGGTTATCAGCACCATCTCCTTTTTGTCCACTTTCCTGTTTGGCAGCAGCGTTTTCATCATCAACATCAGCATCCGCACCATCAACTCCTTCAACTCCTTCCTCATTAGCATCTTCACCAGTTTCGGTTTGTTCTTGGTTGATTTCTTCGTCAGATTCTTCATCGATTTTTTCTCCGTCAACTTCTCCTTCTTCACCCTCTTCTTCACCCTCTTCTTCTCCCTCTTTTGCTTCTTCTTCTCCCTCTTCTCCCTCTTCTCCCTCTTCTCCCTCTCTTTCTTCTTCCTTTCCTTCTTCTTCCTTTCCTTCATCCTCAGCATCTCCCATTTCTTCATCCATCATCTCCTCCTTCTTCTCCTCATCCTCCTTATCCTCATCCATTCCATCATCAAAGTCCTCCTCTTCCTCTCCCTTATCTTCCTTATCTCCATCCAAGTTGATATCCTCTGGCAAATCCAAAGTCTCCTGCTCCTCCACATTCTCATCCATTTGTTCATTCTCCTCATTCTTCACCTCATCTTCTTGTTCTCCCACATCTTCTCCATCCTCTCCCTCTTCATCTTCCTCTGCTTCATCTCCATCTTTATCCTCTTCTGCTTCCTCTCCCTCCTCTTGCTCCTGCTCTCCCTCACCCTCTCCCTTTTCTCCCTTCTTCTCACTCTCCTCTTCATTTGCACCCATCTCCTCGTCCTTCTGTCCATTCTCCATACTTTCACTCTCCTTCTCTTTCTCCTCCTTGCTTTCCTCATCCCACATCTTTTCATCCACTGCATTCGGATCAGCGTCATCGAGATCATCCACCTCCTCATCCAAGTCCTCCTTTTCTTCCTCCTCTTCCTCACCATCTTGTTCCTGATCACTCAATTCCTCCATATCACCAGCCATATCACCCTCGATATCCACCGCATCGTCATCTTCCGCCTCATCCTTTTCCTTCTTCTCTTCATTGGGCTGCTGGGCCTGTTCACTCAAGTCCTCGTCATCCCCAACATCATTCGAGTTGTTCTCCGCACCATCACCGTCACCAAGTCCAGTACCATCGGTCAAATTCTGGTCTTCCTTCTGCTCAGTAGGAGGCTCCGGTGAACAGAATCCCTTGGTACTTACCGTGTGAAGTGCACTCGATAACATGAATGTAGCGTGCGACGTCTCAACGTAGTTTGATCTCACCTTACCAAGCACTCCAGTCGCCATACGAAGATACTCCTGGGCAAGTGGGAAGGTGATTGCACAGAGACTAGAAAAGTACTCGCTAGAAGAGTTCTGAAAACACTCTCTTAATCTCTTCAATACCTGGCGGTAGTGAAGGCCTTTGACCATCTGGAAAAGATTGTGCTGGGACACCTTGAACCAATCGTCATCCTCAGTCGAAACACTCACAATCAACTTCTTGAGTCTTTGAACAGCGAGAATCGTCGATGTCGAAAAGTCACGGAACGCCTGCTCAACACTCGAAGGATCAGCTGCAACAATGGGCTCTTCCACGACATCAACCCGTTTTCTCCTGATAAAGTCACTGATGGCTTCACCCACAAATTTGTGGTTGCCGGTCCACCCGTCCAAGAATTCTGTGAAGTTCTTTATCCAATCAGCGGTGGCACTCTCCAATTCAATCTGGTCGGTTGTCACAACATGTTTGTCGAGCCTGGAAAATTTCGCAGCCATTCCTGCAGACAGCACCAGAGCAGACCTCAAGTTGGCAATCACCTCTGGGCTTCCACCCGTGGATTCCAACACACACACAGAGAAATCAATGAGTTTCGAGAGCCAGCCAAGCTGGGGTGAAAAGTTTTGGTGAACCTTGGTGACAGTTGGTGTTGACTGCTGGGCCTTTGTTCTCATCAGCCCAATCAACTCCTCCAATTCCTTGGAATGGCTGGCCAATTCCACCATCTTGACACGCTGGGCAACCAACAGATAAATCAAGTTTTCTGCCACTGCCAACCCCTTTTGCGCGTCCACAGGTGGAACATCCTCTGCCACACTCGATACCCCCGCTCTCATCCTGGGCAAAAGATCCAAGATTCTGAAAAAGTGCACATCGCAACCTTCCATCATCGTGTCGTTGAATGCCTCTGCATTGGCCAAAATTGCATTGACGGTTTGCTGGGCCTGTGCGACTTCGGTCAGAACCGCGGTCTTGAGTCCCATTCTCCTCAACTCCTTCAAGGTATCACTCAACAACTTGCGTTTTTGAGTCTTGAGGTTCGCAATGATCTTCTTGTTGTCCTTCTTCAAGGTCTTGGGGGTTTCGTCACGGAGCTGGTCCATTGACGAGACCACATCCTTGGCAAACTCGTAAATGTTCAATACTTGGGCACTGGTAATCTCATTAACATACCCACCCATATTCTTCACCAACACCTTGGTATTCTTGAGACGGGCAGGTCTTTCGGACCACAGGGGAATAGATGAGAGCACAGAGGTATCAACCTCAACATCCACATTAACGACTCTTGGAAGTGGAGCCATTCTAACATCAAGTGTCTTTGTCAAACCACCCTCAATCATGGATGAAACAGGAGTCAGCAACAACGCCCTGTACTTTCTCACCACCTTAAACAACGCAGAATGCGACTTCTTGGCACTTTGTTTGAGCGCATCAATGTTCACGTCCTTCCACGACGCAAGGAGGATCACCTCATTGATATCCTTTTCAAGCGACTTCTTGCGCTCGGCAATGGCATCGTCGATTGTCGGCACAAACTGGTCGTAAAACGTGACAAAGTTGGCGAGCGAGTTCTTCAATTGTGGATTGAGGTCCGCTTTGGTGAAAGCCCTCAACAATTCTAACCGGTACTTGTACTCACCATACGTCGACTGGCTCATAAACAAGTTGAGGGCAGAAAGAAGACCTCCTGGTCCCTGCTCCTCATTGACAATCACCTCGAAAAGATGGAACCACCACTTACCAATCTTTTGCTCACAAGCTGCCTCCTCGTGTGAAAAGAGAGCCTTCCAAGTGGACAACTCAAGCTTACGCCATGCCACTATAATCGAAGTGAGCTCATCAAATCTGGCTTTGAGAGAGACCATACTGGCAGCATACTTCTCCCATTCGGAAATGTAGGTGTATATCTGTTCCACCTTTTGTAAAAGCCTCGATAACGGAGTCTCGATTGGGAGCAAGAGATACTCGTCACAGGCAGCGGCAATTTCCTGAAGTGTGGCGTGCTCGGGCCATTGCTCAAGGTGTTTCTTCACCTCAGTATACACATTCACAATAATACCAATGGCTTTCCTAGCTTCGTCAGAGTACGTTCCACGGTAGAAATCATTGGAATTGGACGCCATCACCACCGACTGCGACGAAATTTGAAGGAGAACAGTCGAAAGGTCTGACGAGCTGATCCCGCCCTCGCTCACACCTTCTTGGGTCTCCAACTTTTCAGTGAGCTTCGACCCTTCTTCAACCAACTGCACCAAACTGGAGTCAATGCCGCTTAGGTAAGCGCTGACAAATGTCTTCGCGATGCCGGTGTACACCTCCTCGAACTTCTCATTCTTCAGTGATCCCGAAACCTCTTCGTCGGGGAACATCTTCCTCAATTCTTCCTCCTCGTTTTCCTCGCCGTCAAAGGTGTACAAGCTGCCTTGTTGTGCGGCTTCCTGCTCCTCTTTGATTCTACGAATAGACCAACGACGGTGAAGAAGCTGAAGAGATTGTTGGATGATGGAAATATAGTTGGAGTCTTCCTTATGGGCCAATCCCAACTTCATAAAGTATCCCATCATGATTTCAGGAACAAAGCTGTCGACATCCATTGCTTCCACTCTCTTTCTAGTCACTGCAAATATCTCAGACACCTTATTCACATCAGCAATATCAGCGACATTGATGAACCATCCCTTCTCCTTTGGCTTCTCCATACACTTCAAACCGAACCTCAACGCGTGGATGTACCCACTGAGAATATCGTTCAAGTCCAGGTACTCGGTATAGTTCTTGTTCATACGGAGCATGAACTGTGCCGAGTTATTGGAGAACATGTGCATCTTTGCATCGCAAAGATTATCGTCACTCTCGATACTCTCGACAAGTGCACGCACAGGCTTCACATCGATGGTACTTTCCAAGAATGCCCTCCATTCCTCAAACAACGAGTCGATACTTTCAGCTGGTCTATACACCCTTGGTTTCGTCACCTGGGCTGGGTGCTCAATAACTTTTTCCAAAGCAAGAGGCTTTTCACCCTTCAATGCGATTCTGGCACGGTGCCAGTTGTCACTAAGGGTCTGTGCACTCAGCTGGTGGGCCTCGAACGTCAGGTACAAAACGTGCTCTCTAATAGCAGGGTCATATGGAGTACTTGGAACATACATCTGGATGGCTCCCATAGCAAACATAACCCATGCTTTACCAACATGTAACGGGGTACTAGCAGCAGAAACCATCGCAAGACATGGAAGAAGGAACTGGTTGGAAATGTCCCCAAGACTGGGTGTGGTTGAGAAGTACTCGACAAGCGAGCTGATACGATCGGGGAGGGAGTCGACAAAACAGTCGGTTCCTCTAAATCTCTCGATCCACCCAACCAATATAGTCTTCGCTCTTTCGACATGGTCCGCCAAAATGTTTTCGGAGTTTTCAACCATCACCTTTGAAAGACTCTTCGCATCGACCAAGGCCTGCTGAACATACTTTCCTGGCTGTTGACCCAAGGAACTGACGGTTTTGAGAGTACTCAAAACCAATTCCTCACTAAAGAGTCCCTTGACATCAACTCTCTCGAGAATAGTAGGATATGGACGTGGAATATAGGAGGATGTAGGGAAGTTTGCGTTCAAGGACCCCAAAGTTTCCCACTCCACAAAGTTGCTAACCAATTTGAACTGGTCTTGGAACAAGTTCTTTCTCTTGATGACGAAGTTGGCAGAAACAGACTGGAGAGAGTCCAAACCCGCCTTTAACTGGTTGAACAAATCTTCGCTGTACTCTCCCCCCTTCAATACATCGAGCAAAAGCACTCTCAATTGGTTCACCGACTCAGCAGTGTCTGGGAATTGCTCTGCAGCCACTGCATCGAACTGCTCAGCAAGACCCAAAAGCTTCTTGTACTGGTCCCATGCTTCTGCGCTGGTAGGGTACTCGCCTCTTTCCCTCTCCCAAATCTTGTCGATATAGAAACCACTCGTCAACTCGAGTTTAGAGGAGAAATGGTTCGCACACTCCTGAAGCTTTTGCGAAGGCACAGAATGCTTGGATGTCCATCCCACAATCAACTCTTGGAAAACTCTCAACTTACTCTCATTCTTTTCGGCACTCGTGATGAACAACACGATCCAAATGATTTGAAGCTCGTAAAGCAGGGCTGCGGTCTCCATACTCAAAGACTCGGCAATGAACTCAAACGTCGCTTTTACCAATGGATAAACGTCCAATCTCGGTGGGTTCTTGATGTTACGGCCGAGGTGGAACGCTGCTGAACGCTGGATGTAGTTCAACAGTGCCAAAGGTGCATTCATCGCAGCATTTTCGGTGCGGTCCATGAGCTTGGAAAATTCAAGTGTACGGTAGAAAACTTCAAAGTAAAGGTTGGCATTTTGCATGTCTTCTGTTGACTGGGTTTGGCCAAGTGGGTTCCAAGCAGGGTGAAGCTCACCAAATGGAGGCTTACCAAAAGGAAGCTCACCAGGTTTTCCCTTCACCATTTCAACCAATAACATTGCCAATCCTTTAGCCTTGTTGTCAAACTCTTTACTGGACACAACAAACTGTGCCCACTTTTGAGAATTCTCCAAGGCTGCACTACTAAGCGTAGCATAGGCAATCAGCATGATACTTCCGTTTTCGGTAATTCCAATTTGGTTTTTCGCAGCCAAAAATGAGTTGGTTTCCACTTCTCCTTCAACCTCTTCCTCTTCTTTCAACTCCTCCAACTTTTCAACCTCACCCCAAACAAAACCTTCACTTCCAATGTAACTAGCTGTGAGATTTCCGGCCATTGCAAGTTTATCAACTTGGGTTGCTCTAACCTCCAACAGGTCCATGAACACCTCCACACCTCTATTTCTCATTGCCCTCGACAACTCACCGTACCTTGGGTCTACTGTCAAGAACAAACGGAAGTCTGGGTGAGGCTTGATGGTTCTTGGGGACCCATCTGCCTCACTGCACTCGTTAACAATCAACAAACCATTGGTTTCCAAAAGCGAGTTGAGTCTATCGAGAACCGATGGGCTGCACAAGTTGGCATTATCCAACACCAACCAACTACCAGACATCACGGCATTCACCAAAAGACCGTCGAACCACTCAAAACGCACAGACGAAGGAGATTTCAAGGCCTCAACAAGTTGGTCGGATTTCTGGAGGAGGTGAGAGGGACATCCAATCTCACTAAGAGTGGAGTGGTAGGCAGAATAGTTATCGGTACTTGGGCTGTAAGTCAAAAGGGAAACAAAAGACGACGCATCACCTTGTTTTACCTGTTTTCTCACCCAATCTCTGACTTCCACCACCAAACCACTGATTCTTCTTGTCAAATCAACCTGTTCGTACCCACCCAAAATATCCATCAGGTCCACATCTGCATTCATCGCAAACTCCTCGAGCTTGACTCCCACCACACTGGCCATGTATCTCACCAATCCTGTCTTACCTGCGCTAGAAGGACCCGTGAGAATGAGGGGGAGGTTGCTGTTGACACACCTGATGAACGTCTCCATCACAGTGTTGTTACACTGGAGTGGAAGCATTGGACTGGGGAATGGGTCTCTACGCTCAATCTGCGCAAAACCCGATTGAACGCAGGTGGAGTCAACATTAAAGTATGGGTCAGTCTCAACAAGAGGCCCGCAAATCGACTCAAAGAGCTGGGTCACCTTGGCACGGTCATCCTCGGTTCTGAAACGCAGTCTCACAATCATATCGAAGAAGGACGAGAATACAGAGGAAGAACCTTTGATCATTTCCAACCATCTCAAGGTATCTCTCAAGTTGAACTCCCAAGGTGCACCTGTATTTCCAAATCTCTTCTTGACCACCACCTCCTCTTCAAGTGCAGCGACAAACTCAATGAGTTTGTGCGAAATACCTTGTTCAACTCCCGAGTACAAGTGGTCGGCAATCAACTCCAAGTCCTGTCTCTTCAAGACATCCACATATACCACGGAAAATCTATTGACAAACGACTTTGGAAGACCCTTTCTCCCACCTCCCTGGTACTGAGGATTCTGGGCTGCAAACACCCTAAAGTCAGGGTGTCTTGGGAAAGTCATGTCCAATTCCGGGATGTATGCTTCACCACGATGATCGAGACACGCGTTCAAACCCTCGAGAACCAGCTGGGACGCCAAGTTCATCTCGTCGAGCAAAACCCATTCACCGTGTTTCATAGCACGCAAAAACGGTGCGTCTCTCCAGGTGAACTGGCCGGTTTCCCCACCCTCCAGGGGAGCATCGGCTCCAAAAAGGTCAATCAAGTCTGTTTGCTCCGAAAGATTGATACGGATGAGTGGGTTTCCAGTTGCCAGGGCAAGGGCAGTGACCAAACTGGTTTTTCCAACACCAGGCGAACCCTCAAGAAGAATCGGCTTGGCAACCTGCATGGCTCTAACAACACGCATAGTGTTCATCGCAGTAGTTGGGGCATTGAGATTGAACAGAACCTTGGAGGTTTTGCCGGAAACTGGAATACTGAGCGCATCACAGAAAAGGTGGGTGTCAGTAACCTTGATTTGGGTCGACGACTGGTAGAGCTCGCCAAGGTCTGTTTTGGACAATTTCGAGAGCACCTCAACACACTCGTTCTTGGCTGCAACGAGACGGTCTTGGTTTTCAGCAAGATATGCACTGTTGTTCGTACCGAGTCCATCAATGAATGTCATACAACATCCAGATAAAAGGTTGAATGCAAACTCCTCTTGATTTTGCTTGGTTCTTCCATTGACGTACTCCACCCATCCAATCACATCTCTCAAAGAAACCACACCGTACTTCTTACCATACCACTCTGCAAAACCCACAATGCCATCCAAGTACCTTGGGTCCAACAACTTACTACCCACAATCTCTCTGACGTCGTCGTAATCGCTCATCAGTGGAACCCACACCTCGGTGAATCTGTTACGTAACGCTGGAGAAAGCTCCTTCTTTCCGTAATCTCCACCTGGGTTCATGGTTGCGAAAAACTCAAAGTCTTCTGCGGCTGTGATATTCGAGTCACTACCCGGTTTCTCAGCGAGGAACAAACTCCGCTCAGGCTCAAGTACCGAGTTAAGACGCTCCAACACCGAGTCGTCAGCAAGCGAGATTTCATCCAAAAGGAAAAAGTCCCCGGTCTTCATGGCCTGTACAAGAGGTCCGTCAACCCACTCGAAAAGCAGGTGGAGGTTGGCTCTAGAGGCCTCGATTGAAAGTGCAACTTCGTTGATATCCAACTCGGTGAATCTTGCGACAAGATCTTCCTTGTCGGTGTTGTCGTATTCCCTCAACATATCAACCAAGTCGTCATCCTTTCTCCCAAGAACCTTCTGCAAGTCCATCACGAGACGCTGGTGTTGTGCCTGCTTGTTTCTCACAGGTCTTTGGGCACCAAGAATATCACCTGTTTCAGTGTTCATGTGGGCGTTGATTGTCACCAACTGTTTCTGGTAGTGCTGGGCAAGGATCTGGCACACGGTGGTCTTACCACACCCTGTTTCACCCACCAACAAAAGCGGTTCATGGTACTTGATGGAAGTTTGGACCAAAACAGCCAATCTCCTCATGGCCTTAGTCCACACAATAGACTGGTTCTCAAGGACACTCTTGTCCTCCAACTTGTCAAAGTAGTAGGCATCCATGTCCAACTTCACCCTCATCACCTTTTCAAGAGTGGCTTTCACCACCTCGCGCTCTTCTTCATTACGCACACGCTCAGCCAACAACATGTACCCGTTCGCAGCCAACTCTTCGTAGCCCACAGCCTCACGAAGTGCCCATCTGAAAAGGTCTCTGAGAGTAGCAAACGAGTTCTTTTGCTCAAACAAACGCAGCGACTGTCTCTGCACCGAAAGTTGCTTGTACACCTCCACAATCTTCTTACCGTACGTTGGTGCAATCTTACACCTGTCGCGCAAAATAATCTCCAACTCATCTTGGGGAATATCATCAAAGTGCAACTCCAAGAAACGGTTACGGAAAGCCCGAGACATCACCTTACGACCTCCGTACATTCCCGGAGGATTCTGGGTTGCGAAAAGCATAAAGTCGGGGTGAGGTCTCACGACTTCCTGAGACTCGGGAATGAACAACTCTCTGTTATCATCGAGCAATCTGTTGAGGGCCTCCAACACATCGGTTGGAGCAAGGTTGAGCTCATCGAGCACAATCCAGTGACCATTCCTGAGTGCTTCTACGAGTACACCTTCCTTGAAAACCAATTTTCCCAGAGAGTCTGAAATGTAGGTTCCAAGATACTCTTGCAAATCGGTGTGTTCGTGGTTGTTGATACGCACAAATTTGTGGCCGGTGATACTGGCGAGGTACTGGATCATCGAAGTCTTACCGGCGGAAGTGGGTCCCTGGATGAGCACTGGAAACTTTTTACCAGCAATTGCCCTCACCAAATTCATCATATTCTTCTCCACAAATGGGGTGATGATATAGTTTGGCTGGGCAACAGGCTCCAATTGACCGGCCTCCATCCAGTAGTGCTTGAACTGGACATGCGTGGGAGATGGGGCGGGGGGATTCTGGGCCAACACCGACTTGACGTTTTTGAGTCTTCCCAAAATATGCTTCTCTATTAACGGGCGCAAGATCGACTCACTGGGGGCATCTAAAAGAGTGAGGAACGACATGCAGAATCCTTCGTATAATGCTCGTCTCAATCCGTACACATGGACAATGTCCTTGACGTAAATCAAGGTTCTGGTGAGAGTACGGATACTAAAGTGTGGTTTTTGGTTGGAACCATCCACGATCTTGTTTTCCGCAGACAATTTTTTCGCAGCCAAATAGAGCTCTGCAATATCATTGCCCACCCACTCATCACCAACGGAAAACCTCTTGATGTACTGGTCGATAATCATGAGAAGATCCGCAATGTCTCTGTCGGGGGAATGCACGTAAATCTCACTGAATCTGGACCGAATACTGGGGGGAAGATCACGCTTACCCACATCGGTACTGGGGTTCATACACCCAAAAATACGGAACTCTGGGTGGGCCTGGATGGGTTCAAGGTCTCCTCTTTCTGTGAGCAACACGGATCGAGAGTCACTGAGAAGATCGGCAATGGACTCGAGGGTATCACTCAGAGCAAGGTTGATTTCATCCAACAAAAGCCAGTCTCCGTTACGCACCGCATTCACAACCGACCCCTCCACGAAATTGAAGACAAACGAGTTCTCCAACAGCGAAAACTGGGTCTCGAACGCCGACACCTTCTCTGAAAACACCTTCCACGACTCCGAAAGCGAGCTCTTGTGGCGTTTTACAGACTCGTCCTTCTTCTTGAGGTGCTGCTCCGCCAATCTAATGGCTTCTCTCCACAATTTGATGATGTTTTTCCACTGGCCCTTGTTGAAACACTTCAGCAAAATCAGCACAAACTTCTCATTCTTTTTTTCGCTAAAAGTGGCTGCGAAAATCTGTCTGAATTCGGAAAGAAGTGGCAGCGCCAACATTTTGGCGTTGATGGGCTTGTATCCTCCGAGCAAGTCCCCCGCCTCCGTTTGTTGAGAGACATTAATCACAGTAATTCTCTTGTTCATCATTTGGGCCATCTGCTGAACCACTGTTGTCTTACCAGTACCGGTCTCTCCCACCAAAAGAACGGGTTCCACGAGCTGGATCGCAACTGCAATCTGCTCCATCAAACGCAACGAATGGTTTGTCTTTGCAAATGACGACGAGGCCTTCTTCTTATCGTGGCCAACCTTGGTGAGTTTGGCCCTGCCCACCTTCAAGTAGTCCTCTCCATTCTCAAACACTGGGACATGTTTATTGAGATAAAGATTGATTCTCAGTGCGGGTATTTCCAAAACCTCACCAATCACCTTGACTAACGGCTCAAGAGCCCCGTACTCTGTGATGGAGCTTCCGAAAGAGTCGATGGCCTCTGCGAAAATATTGTCGTACACACTCGATTGCATCAACTGGCCTCCAGAAGCAACCACACCTTCGTTGCGCAACATCCTCTCACATCTCTCGCAGAACTTTATTAAATCACGCGACGAGATTATTCGTGGGTGCGACCCTCTATTGAGCGAGAGAAATTGGCTCAGATTGTAGACACGAAGAATCTCCTTGTACATGCGGATGAAGGATGGGACAAGGTTAGAAAGCAGTGGGAATTTGTGCGACAATATAGAAGTCAATTCAGAATCGGAATGTGCTTCACATTCGACAAGTGACCATAACCTGATTCCTATAAGAGAGCTTTCAAGGGCTCCTCCTTCTTTTCCTTTTTCTTTTCCTTTTCCTTCTTTTCCTTCCTTTCCTTCTTCTTCCTTTCCTTTTACCCCTTCTCCTTTCCTTTCTCTCGTTCTCACTGTTGAAAATATCTGGAACCCATTCAGAGCATTTATGGTTTCACCTCTGGAAGGAATCGTCAACTCTCTCTTTTCCAACAACGTGAGCAAAACACTCAACACCTCGGTTGGTGCCTTGTCGATATCCTCAATCAAGACCCATTTTCCTCCCTGTACAGCATTAGTCAACACACCTGCTTTCCACTTAAAAGTTCCTGGTTTGTCTCCCGAGGTGTAGGTTCCAAGAAGCAACTTGGAATCGGTTTGTTCTCCCAAGTGTATTTTTACAATCTGTGTGTCGTTGTGGCCTGTCAAGTGCGCCAATTCATTTACAAGCGAGGTTTTCCCAGACCCAGCAGGGCCATGGAGCATGACGGGTTTATTCTCCTGGATGAGCTCTGCGAGACGACGGAGAACCTTGACCGAAGACGCAATTGGAACGAGCGATGGCTCCACTGGAGGCTTGTCGAAAAGTGGAACCAACACTCCGCAAACTGAGGTGACGAGTTTGGAAAGACTGGCTGGGGGGACGGTGAAAAATCTCGTGGACCCACTCGTTATTTGGTCCACACGATTCTTGAAATTCGCCAACCTCTTTGCTTCTGCCAAGTGCAAAAACTCGTAATCAATGCTTTCGTTTTCATATTCCCCTACAGGGTACTTGGTCACTGGAAACGTCTCGCCCAAAACGCATGCCAATATCTCTATGCTCAAATACTGGGCCACACCGGATCCTTCTTTTGATATCTGGTACAACCATTTGGGATCGATGTACTTTTTGAATCTGTGGGTGTCGCTCTTGACAATTCTATAAAGTGCAAGGAGATTCTCCTGCTTGATATCCTTCTTCTGCTCCAAGTAGTACTCCACTAAAGATGTACTTTCATGCGAAACACCAACAATTCTTCCGAGTGCTGCAAGCACGCTGTCTTTAACTTCATGAATGCTTTCGTATTGTTGGGCAATCTCCCCGTTCACAATCCATCTCGATACCAAATCAAGAAAGATGGGCCTGAATGCTGCGAGACATGCAAGAGTATTTTCCGGAGCCAACGCCTCAAGAGCCAAACGGTCGAGGTTGGCCTCCGTACTGAGGTTCTTATCAAACGACTGGATCTTTACGCCGAAAGCATCTAGCGCTTTTTTCGCGTAGTCTATGTTAAGTCTACAGTCGTTCATGATTGAATTTTATTATTTTTCGATGAGATGAGATAAAAGTGAAAACTAAAATGGAAAATGAAAAATCGTAGATATAGACTAGAAAACACCGCCAAAACTCCAAGATCACTCAGTATCATCGATGCAAGCTCATTGCGGGCAAAATCGGGTAAAAATATGTGTATCCCTCCTCATCACCGCTTTATTGATGAAGTAATCAAAAAGTGCCTGGCTAGCTCAATGGCTAGAGCGTGTGACTTTTAAGAGAAATCTTAAGATATCACAAGGTTGCGGGTTCGACCCCCGCGTCGGGCTGTTTTTTTACCGAATAATTTTTTTATTGCAGTCTTTATGACGTTGATTGTTACTCTATGACAGAGGGACCCTGTGCTATCTCCATGTGGTCTCCACGACAAAGCGACTGCAGCCTATTTGTCTCATCGACGTCTTCTCAAGTTTTGGCAGTATCTCTGTAGTCCTCTGAAAAATTCAAATAATCAACACAATGAAAGGATGATTTTCAATTGAGAACAAGACAGTATAGGACAGTGATAAGCTCTTTCAACCTTGGGTAGTTGTCTTCAGATATCGTGTATGGTCAGTTTTAAATTTTTTGAAATTGGCTGGTTTTTTGAAAATTCTGAAAAACTATGGGAATATCTCACATTTGTGCACACTAGTTGAATGACCACCCTGTAATCTCACTATCTTCGACTAGACTTCAAAGAAGAAGCTTAGAGAAGAAGTTCAGAGAATTCCGAGAAGCTCAGAAAAGTAGCTTGCTAAAGTCTTGACATGCCCTTTTTCAGCCCACTGATTGACTGCGAAAACACTACAAAACATTTCAATAGAACGTTCAGGGTCTATGTCAATATGTTCTCACCTTGATATCATGTCAATACCTCTGATAAGACTCTGTCAACATTTCTCTAATAAGACTCTGTCAACATCTCTCTGATAAAGCTCTATATCTCTAATAAGACTCTGTCAACATCTCTGATAACTGTCTCGTACCTGTTTTGAAAAATGTGGAGTTTCGGAGTACCCCTTTCAAAACCCATTCCCCAACATTTTTACCCCTGCTGGACTGGATTGCTCCTTGCGTAAGTCTCCCAAAACAGTATCATGTACAGTGAACTAACAGTGTTGGTTGAAGACCCTGGACACAAAGAAGGATTGAATTTCACGTAAATACGTAAAGCATCCGTTATCGGAAATATAACGCAAAATCACGTTGGGGCTTTTAAGCGTCATCAACTCTTTCGAGTCGGAATATTCAAGTGAAATGTTAGTAATGTGGAGTATGTGTGAAGTAACGTGGAGTACATAAAGTTAGTGAAGTAAATTTGAGCTAAAAGAGTAACAATACGAACGTTGAGTACCCATTTCATTGTTCGTAGAACGTTCGAACAATAAACAATAAAACATGACGTTGACACTTTGTGTTTCCGGTATCACGAAAACGGCGTTCTTACAGTTTCTCCGCTTCAGGCCTGGGGCTCGGGCTTCTATCGGTGTTACCACATGCACTATATCTTAAGGAACAGGCATATGAAATTGCCAAAAACATACAATTTTGTGCTCGGTCGGATAAAATGGCTCACCAAAGGAAACTGTACGCGAGAAACGTGGTACGGTCCGAGGTCAAATAACCACTCCATCTCACTCCACTTGGTCCTCCAACGATGTATCCTGGCCATCATGCACTCATCACCTTCCAAAATCTTAACCTTATCTAGTATCGTAACCATAGCTATAAAATATCCATCAACGTAAACCATTTTGTGTGTGCGGAGTCAAATGTTGCCGTGCCCTTCCGTGTTCGCCGCACCGAGTCAATGCGTGCAATGCTTACATCATGGCCATCAGGGTTCAACCAGCCGCTCAAGCCCCACCCGATGAAATGTTGAATGAACGTCAAATGTTGAATGTTGAATGTAAAAGGTGTATGTAAAATGTCAAATGGTTGTCAAATGGTTAAGTCAAACGGTCAAGTGAAGAAAACATCATCACTGACATCACAACCTTCTTCGCAACTAGATCTTCGCTCAACTATTCCATTTATCAATTTCATTATGTTCCAACGGCCAATCCTGCATCATTCCCGCCAAACTCCAACCCCTAAGCCTTCAACCCAAGCTCGGGTCAGTGATAGTCATAGGGTGAGCTACGCTCGGGTGTAATGCAGGGTGGAACACGGGTAGATCACGGAAGGAACACGGGTAGATAGGCTGAACTATTTCATTCGTCTTCAATGTTCTACGTCTAGCACTATAACTAGTTCACACATACTCTATGTACTTCACCATATATACGTACTATTTCTATTTTCACCTATTTTTACCACTACTACGCACCATCTACAGTCTTCTTCTACCCTCTCTAGACTTGATAAACTTTCGTTTTTGACTCGTATTCACATGAACCTCTTACCAAAGCGGCTTGCACCCCATGCTTTCTTATCTACTGCATTCAGGTAACATCCATTGTTATGTGTTACCGAACGCCAAACTGATTATGCTAACTGGCCTATGCTTGACAGCCTATTGACGGTGTCAATATCAACGCCTTCCCAATTAGGAAATTCGAAAAATATTTGCAGCCATTACGTTTGACAGGACCACGCATTTACGCCAGACATTTACGGTAATGCGTGTAGTCAGTAGACCTTTTGAAAACTATATAAAGAGGATGTTTTCAAGACATATCATCACCAACATCACCAACAACTACAATGGTTTCCTTCACTAAAAACTTCTTGATCGCTCTTGCTGCTTCTTGCGTTGCTTCTGCCTCTGCTATCCCATTCGTCAAGAGAGACGATGGCAGTCTCAAGCTTGATTTCACCATTAGACGTGACAGCGGTAACGCCACCTCTGTCCCTGCTGATCTCGCTGACCTTGCCTACGTCAACGATGCTGCCTCCGGAATTCCTCTCATCTTGAACAACCACAACACCTACTACGGTGTCAACATCCAGGTTGGTTCCAACAAGCAGCCAGTCCAGGTCGACATCGACACTGGGTCCTCTGACTTGTGGGTTGTGGGTGCCGGTGCCAGCTGTACTGCCGGTGGAAATGGGTGCCAAAACGGTGGTACTTACAACCCCAGCACCTCCACCTCTTCCGTGAACTTGAACTCTCCTTTCCAGATCAACTACGTTGACTTCACCTCTACCGAAGGTACTTACTACACTGACTCCGTGACCTTGGGTGGTGCCACTGTCAAGAACGCCCAGTTCGCTGTTGCTTCCTCCACCTCTGTGAAGCAGGGTGGTGTTTTCGGTATTGGTTTCTCCACTTTGGAGACCAACGGTGAGAACTACCCCAACATTCCAGTCCAGTTGAAGAACCAGGGTTTCACCAAGTCCAACACCTACTCGTTGTACTTGGACGGTCCAGACCTGAACACCGGTTCCGTCATCTTTGGTGGTGTTGACACCACCAAGTACACTGGAAACTTGTTCACCGTTCCAATCACCTCGGACACCCGTTTGAACATC
The DNA here is from genome assembly GCA_030558435.1 of Kodamaea kakaduensis. Taxonomy (NCBI): domain Eukaryota; kingdom Fungi; phylum Ascomycota; class Pichiomycetes; order Serinales; family Debaryomycetaceae; genus Kodamaea; species Kodamaea kakaduensis. Next base: position 71,598 of record JAJMSN010000016.1, read on the forward strand.
CACCTCGACTCCATCTCCGGTGGTGGTATCAACGAGGTCGACATCAACACAGATGTCACCTTGGACACCGGAAGTACCTACTCCAGACTTCCTCAGACTGTTGTCGACGAGCTTGTCAAGCACGTTAACGTGATCTTCTCCCAGGGTGGTCTCAACATTGTTAAATGTAACCCACCTTCGGGAAGCGTCGACTTCTCCTTCAGTGGTAACAAGCTCAGTGTGCCATGGTCTAACTTGGTTACCCAGGCCTACAGCAACAACGGCCCAATTGAAGGCTACTGTATCTTGGGTGTCCAGGCTGCTACTGACTACTACCTCTTGGGTGACAGCTTCTTGAGAAGTGCTTACACCCTCTTTGACTTGGACAACAAGCAGATTTCTCTTGCCAAGGCCAACAACTAAGAGGTCAGCTAAGGGCACGAGTTGAAAAGTTGCTCATTTTCAAGAGTTATATGATGTTGAAAGCTGAAGTCGCCGCAGTCGAATGAAGCATGTTTGTTTTTAAGTTTGTTTTCTATTAAATAATCAACATCAATAGTGTAGAGCATGAGCAATGATCATAGATGAGCAAAGCGAATCTATGTGAAGAAAACTAATCATATCTTCTTCTCTTTCTTCTTTTCCTTCACACTTTTCCTTCACACTTTTCTTTCACTTCTTTGTTCTCTTGGAGGAAGGCTATCTGAGAATAAAGCTTAAAGCAGCTACATAACACCATCTAGCTATCGGAGTTCATGAGGGATTTGCGAACGCCTGCAAAGCTACTTAAACATTTTATTCCTTCTCACCCCATAAAAAAGAAAGATCTTGCCCATCTTTCCTGAATCTTAGTACCCATATATACGAAGCAATCAATTATAAGAAAAATTGATCATCTGCCTAGATCACTTGATGTGAAACCAGCTATTTATCACCAGCTATATACAAAACATGTTGCTAATGAAACCATGTTGCAATCATCGAAAACTTCTCTGCCTTATTGTCCTGCAACGGCTCTTGTTGTCTCAAATTTTGTGTACCTGCCACTTTAGTCTAAGAACAAGCTCATGCGTCCGGCCCGTTGTCATAGGGTGATTGTAATCCGAATTGACTTTGGCGTGGTACAGCTGAAATTGACGTCATTTGCACCCGGTGCATATTCAACTAAATCATGATTATGGTACTGGAATGATGATTTAGTTACTGATATTCCAAGCACTCACGTTGAATAGCGACGGTATCTCTGGAGAGGAGATTATCTCTTAATCTGCCCAGAGCTTATCTCTGCATGGCTGCAAATTGTCTTTTTTGTGTACAATAGAAAATAACACAAAGAAAATAGAACAAAGAAGTGTTTAAATGACTCAACTGCTCGAAAAATGACTGTACCACTCTGTAATCTCTATTCAAAAGGTAGGTAAACGAAAAACATGACGTAGTAGGTTGTAAAAATACCACTACATGCTACGAATGCAAAATAGTTTTTGAGTGTTCATTTGAAAAGTATACGCGAACGTTCACCCTACTTCATGACTGTTTCTCTTGTTCCTACATTGAATCAGTGATTCAGTGAATGATTCAGTGTATGATTCAGCGAATCACTTATCCATTCACAAACTCACTCACAAACTCACTCCGCTCGTTCTTTCGTAAGACTACTTGAAAATCCTCAATTTAAGATTGCTTTCTTGTCTATACAACAGAAATAGTCTTTCATTTTGATGTCGTATAAAAGATCAGATTGTGGGTAGCAGTTGACTATGATCGAGCATCTATCTGAGAATTGGAGGTCCTTTTGAAACAGTTGTGTTTAGATGATCATTAACTTCTAAGAACCGAAGTGCTGTTGACGTGGGATAACTGTGAAGTAAACATGAGTGTTATATCAAGAATTGAATAAAATGTTTAGTTGTCGTCATTAGTTCAAGCCATCACTCACTTTTGCTTTTTCGTCCCAGATACATGGCCAGTTACATTGGGAATGAAAGGCTAATTACAATCAGGTTTAGTTCTTCAAGTTCTTGAGTGAACCCAAGACCTTTAAGAAGCGTTCTTCAGAGATTAGGGACCAACCCAACTATAGAAAAAATATTCAAGATCAGCTCATTTTAGACAATGTCGAGAACCTCGTGGTTATACGAACAAAGGAAAAAACTATGATTAAGCTCACTGGACATCGAACGATTGTGGCGAAAACAGACGGAAACAAGGATTGAGCGAAATAGTGGAAGTGTCATGATCTCCAAGTCGTTCAAATTTTGCAAACATTGACAAAAACTTACAGCAATTCACTTTCCGTGGTTATAAAGTGAATCAGCAACTTGTAAACTGGACGATTTGAAATTGGTTGACGTATTGAGTTTGTGGAGTCAACTCATTAATCACATGATAAACCGTCAAATTCATAATAGGAAGTTGCGTTCCAGGTACGCTTCAGTATTTCAATTATATTTTTTGCAGCCAGGCGCTTCCTAGAAGTTAGTATGATATTTTTGATCGGTGGAATGATTGGGAGCCTAATTACAAGAGGGATTCCTACTTTAGAAGCTGCTAGTTACATTAGGAAACCACCTTTTTGTGTATAAAGAATTCAATTTTGACCAGCCAATCACTTATCGTGTTGATTGCTTGCTACTTAATGTTCCCCCAATGGTCAAGTATAAACTATCGGAATTCAGATGAAATGAATTTCGATTATTTTATACACTGAGGGATTGGGTATCTTAAAATGAGGCTTCGAGTTTAAGTAGACAAATGAGTAGAGTGAGCTGACTCGGTTTTTTTAGAGAAATTTTTCACTAGACCTGTTTCTTTACTAGACCTGTTCATAGTAGATCCTTACAATAGTTCAAATTTGCATCCCCGAGGAACTTTGCTCGGACCAACAACCTGCACAGTAGCCCCTTCAACAGCAGCTTTGCGTCATCATCCATGCCCCCACCCGCCCGTTTTAAACAATGGAAAGAATATGCGATTATCCATTCCTCGTGTCGGAACTGTTGCTCGTGATCTCTCTTCTTCCGACACGAACACTAACAATTAGTAGAGTCTTTTACTAGTTTAGATACTAACAATGTCTTCGGATTATTGACAACTCTTGCGTTTCTGTGTTTCCCCGTATTCACGTTTTTTTCCTAACTCCTACTTATTCTTTCCTTCCTTTCGGGTTCGCTATCACTACCCCACTCAATCAATCCCTTTCGCAAGTAGTTGCAATTTGATTATCTCGGTTGAAACGTTACCACGACAATCGGGACTAACTGTGATTGGTAAACGTCATCCCAGTTTTGTGCGCGTTAATTTCCTTCGGTGCGAACTTTTCGCAGCCAAAAAATATTCGCAACCACTTGCTTGTGGAATTGCGACTTGTTGGACAACTCCAGCACCTCCCACGAAACAGTATAAAAGGAAGCCAGTTTCTTAGTTGTTCATCAACATGGTTTCATTCGCCACTTTATTAACACTTGCCGCATCCTCTCAAGCTCTCGTTCTTCCCTTGACCAGAAGGGCAGACGGTGGTATCAAGCTTGACTTTACCAAATCGGTACAGAGCACCTCGAAAGCCGCTGCGCTTGGAAGGACTGCCATTTCTGCAACTTTGAACAACAAGGCCGTCTACTATAGTATTGATCTTGAACTCGGGTCCGACAAGCAAAAGGTCCTGGTTGATATCGACACTGGATCCTCAGATTTGTGGGTTGTTGCACCCGATGTCGACTGTGAAGGTGCCACTACATGCACTGATAACGGGTCTTTCAATGTGAGTCTGTCTACCTCGGCAAAGAATTTGGACCAAGAGTTCTCTATTGCCTATGTTGACGGGTCCAAAACCCAGGGTTACTATTACACCGACGACGTTACCGTGGCAGACGTCACTGTCAACGACTTGCAATTTGCAGTGTGCAACACCTCCACTCTCTGGCAGGGTGGTATTATGGGAATTGGGTTTTCAGGCTCGGAAACAGCCTCCACCAAGTACGATAACTTCCCAGCCAAGTTGAAGCTGCAAGGCTTGATTGATTCCAACTACTACTCTTTGTATTTGGACAGTGTGAACCTGACTACAGGATCCATTATCTTTGGGGGTACTGACTCGAGCAAGTACACTGGAGACTTGTTTGACGTTTCATTTACTTCCGACAGTCTGTTCTCTGTCAAGATTGACTCTGTTTCTGGAGACGGGGTCGACCAGCAGGACTGTGGGTACGACATTCTTTTGGACTCTGGTACCACCTCCAGTAGAATGAAGAACGAGACCATTACTGCCATTGTCGCACACTTTTCCAACGCAGAGTTCAAGACTGACAGATACTACGTTGACTGCGATGCACCATCTGGAGGCTTGGACTTTACATTCAATGGTAATAGTATCAATGTTCCATACCTGGAGCTCATTTCAACGACTAGCGAGGAGGGCAGATGTACTTTTGACCTCGATACTGGTGATGAGCCATACATTTTGGGTGACAACTTTTTGAGAAGAGCTTATGTTGTTTATGATTTGGATAACAAGAAGGCGAAGATGGCTCAGGCGAACTACTAGAGATAGTACTAGCACAATCGAGCGGAGCGAGATTGTGGGATACTAGTACAGTGTTTGGTTACCGTTTGATATCATGTCAACCTTTGATAGGTTAGCCAGGTCATCTTTGATGACTTTAGTCTCTGATAAGTTTTGTTTAGATTTTATCAATAAAAGTAACTTTTAAGTTGAGTAATTTTAGTTAAAATTCGCGTTAGTAATTTAGAGTATGGCTGCAAATTTTACAGGTTGCATTTCATGCAGCGTATCTAACAAATCTTTTATTATCAATTGCATAATCATATTCTCTTGCCAAAACAAGATTTTAGTGGTTTTCAACTAGACTCTAGCTAAAGGATCTTAGCTACACCTTATGAGTAACCTCCTCCTGTAAAACCTCTACACTTCCCTCGCTGTGGTCAACTTCTGCCTTGGAGCTGAAGGAAGTGTTTGGCATAAGATCGCCTGGAACATCACCAAACACCTCTGCAACCTCCTCCAAAGTGCGGCCCGCAGTTTCCACGACAAAGAAGATCATAATGAGCAACTCAACGAAAAGAATACAACAGTACACAATGTAGTATTTCCACTCAATGGCGTCCATGGCAATTGGGTTCACAAAACCATTGTAGATCAAACAAATGGCCATCACCAAGAACATAATGTTAAGACCCTTGGCACGGTGGGAGTAGGGCAACACCTCTGTGGCATAAGTGTATGGCAACCCATTTGCACCGGCATTGTACGCAAGATAGTAGAGGAAAATCATGGCAATGACACCACTGCCCAACAGCTTGTCTTCAAAGTTACGCTTTTGGTTAATGGCAGAAAGGGCTGTCCAAACGATATAGGTGACGAGCATCAGGGCCGCACCGAAAATGAAGACTGTCTTACGCTTAAAGAAACCAACTGACACCGCAATGATACCGGAAATCATAAAGTTATAAAACATCAAGTACCCGTTAATTTGCAACTGTCTTTTTTCTTCGGTGATTCCAATCGAGTTGAGCACCTTGTTGAGGTAGTAGGACACAAGACCGTTACCACTCAACTGAGTGAAACATCCCATAAAGATGATCAAACCAAGACGCTTACGGAAGGAAGAGCGGGTGATAAAGTCGGAGTACTTTGTGCCAATGGTGGACTTTTCCAATTCGAGCGCAGCCTCAATTTCGCGCAACTCAAACTGCACGATTTTTTGCGACCGATCGTCAGTTCCGTATCCGGTGTGAATTTGCAGCAATACCTTTTCGGCCTCCTCAATTCTCCCCTTGGACACAAGATAACGAGGGGATTCCGGCACCATCCAGAAGAAACAAAGCTGGATAAGTGGAAGAATTCCCTGGAGATACGAGGGAATTTTCCACGAGTAAGAAGTGGTCAACACTCTGGTACCGTAAGTCACCCAAGCAGCAATAAATGCACCAAGGTACCAGCACACATTGTAGAAAGTAGTGGTGGTTGAACGATACGTGGGGTAACTAAGCTCACTAATCATTGCGGGGGAGGCCACACCAGCGATACTGGCACCAAAACCAATAATGATACGAGTGACCAAAAAGAAACCGTACGAGTTGGAAACACCCTGCAAAATAGCACCAAGAATAGTGATGGCACTGCCGGTCATCACAACGTACTTTCTTCCAAAGCGATCGGGGAAAAAGGATGCAAAGGGAAAGGCAAGAATTCCTCCAAAGGTAGTACCTGAGGCCAAAGCACCCAAAATACTTCCTGTGGGTCTGCCCATGGCATGCTGCCACAGCTGAAGAGATTGCAAACCATTCAACATGGAACCATCGTAACCGTTATTGGTGGAGGACAAGGTTATCAAAAAGATATAAAAGTGAAGCTTGCAAAGGTAGCCGTATTTGATCCAGGATTTTTCAAGCTTGAAGGTGTCTGGCAAGCCCTGAGAAAGACCAGCAGGTGCAGAAGGTAAGCCCCTGTCAGAAGTAGTAGTTGTAGTAAGTAGTAAGTGAAGTAGTAGTAGTAGTAGTAGTAGTAGTGATTGGTAGGAGAGTGAAGTAGTAGGAGAGTGAATGAATGAAGTAAAGTGGAAGAGGATACGGTGATGTTTTATAGTGGAGAAGAAGAGGGGCTGAATCGTCGTAATGCAAGTTGACTGAAAAATACGAGAAAGGAAGTGCTCCATACGTAAAATTAGCACGTAGTTAGTTTTTCAAACCTTCACAGTAAGTCGCAGTCCTAACGACGTCGCAGTAAGGATTCCCAACAACTTCACAGTACTTCCTAACAACTTCACAATATGTTCACAGTATTTCATCTAACAGCTTCCTAAGAACTCCACCACTTACTACTACACCACTCACCCTTCACTAACTTCACTACTACAACTCCGCCCAACCAAATACCCCGCCTTCACTTCATTTGAGGCTCTTTTAGGAACAATTTCCTGGGCTGCTTTTTCAAAGTGATTTAGGAATCATTTCCCAGTCGTACATAATTAGGAATCTTTTCCTGGACCAACCTTTTTTTAGGCTGCCCACCAGTCGTAAAACCCACAAATATGCACCCTGGGCACCGAAAAGTGAAACGAATGTGGGGTTCACCTCCAGACTAGTGCGCTATGGTATTCCTTCAAACTGGGAATGCTTCCGTCGGATATAAATCTCCGCTAAATTGCTCGACATTTCCGTATTGTGGAAGTATTTCCGTGATTGTCTAAGACTAACGTAAAGCGGCGTGTACATGCTACGGCTATGAAGCCCCGCAATAAAAGAAATGAGGTGAGTTGAGGAGAGCAAAAGTATTCAGCTAGTGGTTGTCTAAGTGTCTAAGGGTTGTCTAAGGGTGGGGGTCTGGATCTGAAAGCCCTGAGAATTACTTCTGAGCCTGAAAGCCCTGAGAAAGTACTTCAGAGCCTTGGCTCTGAAGTACAAGACCTCGACTCCCTCTCATATTTTCTTTTTATGTATTCTATTGTACCCAGCACTTAGAAGCGAGAACCATCATGAAACACTATACCAACCAGCATAATCCATCGTTTCAAGCATGACAGAAGCTGCGATGAGCTCTCGTAACCAATGACACTTCCCCACATCGTTAGCCAAATTGTGCCAAACTTGCATCATGCAAATTGACGCCTTGCGTAGTCGGATCGTAGTGATCGGGAAGTAATTATCTATGCCGACAACAAGTGAGTCTACCTGATCAGTTTGAGATCACGAGGCAATAAGCAGAACTAGAATCATTAAGAATACAGTAACTGAATTTTCTTAGCTGAAGAGTAACTGAAGAATAAGGAAAGTGAATCATTATTAGCTGAAGAATAGAGAACTGAATATTCTTCAGCAAAATTACAAAGAACTGAATAGTCTTCAGCCAAATAATAAAGAACTGAATAGTCTTCTGCCAAAGAGAACTGTATCATCATTAGCTGAAGAATAGAGAACTGAATCATAGACAACATTAATGTGTCTAATTAATGAAGAATTAAAAGCAAATTTATGACATACAGATACGAGCTTGCCATCTCTTTTCGGAATTTAGTGGATTGGGTACCAACCAGTGCTGGGACAAGGCATACGGTTGATCATTCGTTGTTGCGCCATCCAGCGTCAATAAACAGTTTTGTGATCGAGGCTTATTTCGGCGTGTTCAGCGTGCAACATGTGGTGGGGAACAGCCAATAAAGGGACCAAAACAATACTCGCATTTACTCACAACAGCCGAGCGAAGCGAGTTTGTTGTAAGTGTTTCACCACACTTCTTGTGCACTTCTAATACCCCAAGACTCAAGATTCATAAGTGATACAATATCACCTAGTCCCTATTTCATCAACAGAGTGAGTTAAAAAAGTTGTAGTTTCCTTTCATCGCCCTTTTCAAGTCTAGTCAATCGACTTAGTAATTACATAGCCACCATACTGCACCTAACTTTAACGAATCAGATAAGCCTTGACTCCAATCACCAGTATTCCGTCTCTCGGCTTTCTTGATAATGCAGCCCTTCTTCATAACCTCCCAACAAATACTTGCAAATACTTCGAACACTTCACTTCCACCGAGACTATTGTCTGAAGTCTGATCTTGAGTCTGAATCTGACCTTATCAAATAACTCGGATCAGGCTCGGAAAAAAAACCGCATCCTGGCTGCAAATTGCAACACATGGTGCATAATCATCCGAAGCAACCAAAAAAATTCTCTTCCTATGTCTTCCTATTTCAATGCTCTTCTTTATTTGGTACTTCCATTCTCTCACCTCCTCTCTATCTCTCTTATCTCTATCAATTCTCTTTTCTCCTCTCTCTCTCTTTCTTCCTTATCTCCTTGATTATGAGCCCTCCCCAGCAACTTTAAATAAGGGTCTTATAACTTTGGTTTCGCCATGAAACCATCAGTGCGGAACATACTCAATGAGCTCGACCAGCGCTTAATCGAGGACTTTACGCCCGGCTACTTTGTCACTATCATGGGAACTGGCATTGCTGCCAACCTCCTCTACCAGTTCCCCTACTCAGCTCACTGGCTCAGGGTCATCTCCTACATCTACTTTGGACTCTCGTGTTTTATGCTTGGATCCACCACCTACTTGTTTGTGGCCGCGTGTATACGAAACCCGTCCAAGCTACGGCTGTTCAACCTCGACACCACCCAGTCGGTCTTTTTGGGGTGCTATGCCATGGGCTACAACACCATCGTGAACTACGTGCACCAGCTCGTGCGACACTATAAACACGGCCCCATTGCAATATTCATCCTTTGGTGGATCGCAGTCGTTCTTTCCCTGTACACGGCATTCGGTACGTTTTACTTTTCATACGTAGCCAAGACCCATCGCTACAACAACTTGAAGCACGATCTCAACCTCAAGTCCCTCAACATCACGTTCCTACTTCCCGTCACCACTCTCACTGTGGTTGCGCTGTCCGGCAACATGTTTGCGTTAACACTCCCTAACACCCACCTCAAAGTGCTCACCATGGCAATTTGCTTTGTACTTTGGGCAATTGGAGTGGTGCTAGCATTTATCATCACCACCATTTTCTTTTACCGTTTATTCATCTTCAAGATCCCCGAAACTTCCCTTGTTTTCACCATGTTCTTGCCCATTGGGTACCTTGGCCAGGCGTCCTACGGCATTCTTCACCTTGGCAATAACGTCTACACTTTGGTGTCGGAGCACCCGCTCCACCACCACTACTTTAAATTCTGGACATACCCGGAAGTACAGGGACTTGTTCCGCACCTCATAGGGAGCATGGTGCTCTTTGTGTGTGCGTTCGTGGGGCTTTTGTTCATTTCGTTTGCGTACTTCCAGACCTTTTTGGCAGTGATCAGTGTAATGTCAAAGAGCAAGCCTTTCGCCCGCAATCCAGATACTGAGCGCACAAAATGGGGCTACATAAAATTCTTTAAGGGCTACTGGTCAATGACGTTTCCGCTCGGGGTGCAGAGTTTGGGGAATACGGAATTCTATAGAGTGTTTGGTGATGGGTTTGTGTTTTTCAGAGCAATGGGGGCAGTGTATGCTACGGCATCGATCTTGGTGACTACTTATTGCTTGTGTGGGTTGTGTTTTCTCTTCTTCAAGATGGTGAAGAGGAGTGATGTTGAGGAGAAGTTGTATGAGGTGGAGGAGCTGGTTAGTACTGAGTGAGATCGAGCGGAGCGAGATCACGAAATTGAGCGAAGCGAATACGAAATTGAGCGAAGCGAAATGAGTCGTAAGTAAAGAGATACAAGAAAAATAAGAGAAAGTCTTCAGATAAAAGACCCTCCATATCAAGTATAATAGGTTATTTATTAGAATAGAGAGAACACAATTTTGGTAGCTAAAGAAGCCACTTTTTGGCTGCAAATTTTCCATACCACGAGCAGATGGTAGTGAAGTATACAATTTGTAATTGCTAAGCATACTTCAGGATAAATGAGACAGAAAGTGGTAGTTCATATTAGAGTAGTTGTCATATTGAAGATACTGTAACGTCTTCATGAACAGGAACTCCATTCCAAAGACCAGTTAATCAGTCAATTTCATTTGATAACAACAAGATAAATGAACATATTCGGCGGCAAAATGAACTTCTTGAACTCTCCCAGATATGAAGTGATAATCTTGAAACTTTATACATTCTGATGACTATTATCGAGTGACTATGTGCAGGACGGCTCACGTGCCCATACTTCTTCCTCATTCATGAAGTTTCTCTAACTCCCTACTTTCAAGAAATGCCTGGTTAGCTCAATCGGTAGAGCGTTTGACTCTTAATAAGGATATCAAAGGTTCGACCCCCGTATCGGGCTTCTTTTTTTCGTGCGGCACAAGCGAAATAAGGCTCAACAATTGAAGGGGTGGGTTTTGACGTACGTTGAATCCTTGAGGGATCAAAATCATCTTTTGATACCTCAATTGATCAACTTCTTCTTAGATCAGTTATTGACTTGTTTTTCACTTATAATTAGAAATCATGTCACTGACCTTAATGATTGATCTTTATGGACTTGAAATAGTTAATCTCGTTCTTACTCTTTAATAATTATTTAGTAAAACACTCACCGCTCCGCTCGTTCGTAATCTCTTATTATTCTTGACATACTCACTCGCTGCGCTCGTTCGATTTTCCATTCATATTCTTAAATACTCACTCGCTTCGCTCGCTCGCTTTTTTTCTTATCTATGACCCACCTTGTATACCTCAACCACACCAACCAGCTCCTTCTGGTCCAACACACTCCCGACAAATGCTTTCTTGAGGTCAGCGACACCTACGTTGACGGGGTCCCCCGAATCGACACCCTCCCCCCCCACCTCTGCCAAAAAGTCTACATTATCGACTCTGTATTCTCTGGCACCGGGCGTTTGGGCAACAAGAACCTCTGGGAACAGGTCTTGAAGCCGGTGTTAGACGTCATTGGGGGCATTGATTACGAATACTTCCAGACCTCGTCGCCCTCGTCAGTACGGGAGTTTGCGCAGTCGTTCCAGGGGAGCGCCACACTAATTTTCATCAGTGGCGACACTTCAATTAACGAGTTTATCAATGGATTGGGCCCTACAGACTCATCTTCCCTCATATTGTTCCCGATTCCCTTGGGTACAGGCAACAGTTTCTCATTGGCGCTCTCAATCACAGACGAATGGTCTGCAATCACCAAGTTGCTCACCTGCAGACAAACAGGCCCGTTGAATTTGTACGATGCGCACTTCCCCCCGGGCTCGCAATTTCAGACCCCGGACGGCCGTGCTGACATCCCCTCGCCGACGCTCAAATTCTTTATTGTGTTGTCGTGGGCATTCCACGCGCTGTTGGTGGGTGATAGCGACACTGCTGAGTTCCGCAAGATGGGGATTCTGAGGTTCAGGGCAGCAGCCATTGAAAATTTAAAGAAGGAACAAAAGTACGAGGGAGAGTTCAAGTCGGATTCGTTCAGTCTCAAAGGCCCGTTCGCGTACTGGTTGTTGACACCCTCGCAAAAGTTTGAGCCAACGTTTGAAATTCTGCCAAAGGGGAGTATTTTCGATGACAAGTTGTACTTGATTGCGTTCAAGACCGAGGGGGATGAGACGGGCAAGTACATCATAGATATCATGGGAGAGGCATACAATAAGGGGAAGCATATCGAGAACCCAAAGGTGACGTACAAGGAGTTGGATAACGGAGTTTTGAGTGTGGATGTGAATGAGAAAACAAGGCGGTTTTGCTTGGATGGGAGTATTGTTGTTATACCAGAGGGGAAGAGTGAGGTGGGGGTTAGGGTTACGGGGAATAAACATAAGGGGTGGGAGTTTCTCTTATTAGAATAACGAGCAAACAATCGAGCGAAGCGAGATTGTTTGCTGATTGCTAATCATTAGATAATTTATTGAACGATACTAGAAATAAGTATGAATCTTCCCCCAAAGATGAGTTAAATGCGAGGATTGATGAATGAATGTTAAACGAGTCAAACTGTAGATTGTTAAGATCGAAAGAATGTAGACTTGTTGGAAAATACAATTCCAGTAAGTGGTATTCGGTGCACAAATTTTTTGAAGAATGTTTTTTCGAATAAACAGTTACTTCTCTACGTGGAGACCACTTGTTGATCAACTGAAGGCTATGGGATCTTGTAAATCGCCATTGTGGTCGATTTTGGTGTGATTTTGAGCCCTGCAATTCCTTCCAGTCTCCTCGAAATCAGTGCGAAATGGGCTTCCTTCAGTACTGGCTCTTTGGCCGAGTGGTTAAGGCGGTAGACTCAAGTTCTACTATCGTAAAGATGCAGGCGTTCGAACCGCCTAGGAGTCATTATTTTTTTCCACATGATTTTGTTTCAATTGAACAGGTGAAATAAACCACTAATTAGTCACCAACTGATTAGTACCACCAATTGAGTCACCATATTTAATTACCGCTCGATTTCTGTTTTTTCCACCATGTCTGAGACCAAACAGTATTACCAAGTAATATCTTCGCTTTTGGACACAGACCTCTACAAGATCTTGATGCACGCTGCCGTGCACGAGCACTTTGCAGAGGTCCCCGTCACCTACAAGCTCACGAACCGAACCCCCAACATGAAGCTCAACAAGATGGCGATCGACTGGCTCAGGATCCAAATTGCTCACCTTGGCAACTTGTCCTTCACCAAGGAAGAGATTTTGTACCTCCGCGACACGCTTCCTCAATTGCCGCCCAAGTACCTCAACTACCTCCGGACCTTTGCGTTTGATCCCGTGAACGAGATCACGTATTCCTACGACGACTCGTTTGGAATCACTGTGTCCGGACCCTGGGCCCAGACCATTTTGTACGAAATCCCACTTCTTGCGCTCTATTCAGAGGCGTATTTCCGGTACGTGGACACGCAATGGAACTTGGAGGGCCAAAAGGAGCAGGCCGCCGCCAAGTGCGAGCAATTGCTAGCAGCCGGGTGTACTTTCAGTGAGTTTGGCACGCGGAGACGGCGCTCGTTTGAAGTACAAGAAATTGTGGTGCGCACCCTCAAGGACATGGCCGGGTCACTGCCCGAGTTTCTTGGAACTTCCAATGTATTGCTTGCGAAAAAGTACGAGGTCAAGCCAATTGGCACTGTGGCCCACGAGTGGTACATGGGCATTGCTGCCATTACCGAGGACTATGCCAATGCCAACAAACATGCGATGGATTACTGGTTCAAGACATTTGGCGAAAAGTACGCGGGATTGGCCTTAACAGACACGTTTGGGACCGACAACTACCTCAAGATATTTGTGCCGCCATACAGTGACCACTACGTGGGAGTGAGGCAGGACCTGGGGGACCCAGTGGAGTACACCAAGAAGATTGCGGACCACTACGAAAAGTTGGGGTACCCTCGGGATTCCAAGATTGTGTGCTACAGCGACTCGTTGGATGTGGAAAAGTGCAAAAAGTACAAGGCAGCGGCCGATGAGTATGGGTTAAAGTCCACATTTGGGGTGGGGACTTACTTTACCAATGACTTTAAGAGATTGAACGGGGAGAAACTGGTGCCGATGAATATCGTGATCAAGTTGGTGGAGGTGGATGGAAGGCCGGCGGTCAAGTTGAGTGATAATGCGGGCAAGAATATGGGGGATCCAGATGTGGTGAAGAGGATTAAGGAGGAGGTGGGGTATGAGGAGAGGGAGTGGAAGGAGGGAGATGAGCTGAGGAGGTGGCAGGCTGAGCAGGCTGAGCAGGCTGAGCCAGTCGAGCCAACCGAGCCAACCGAGCGAAGCGAGGTTGGCGAGACTGGCGAGTAGACTTCGCTTGAGTCAATCGAGCGAAGCGAGATTGACAAGTTTCTACAATAAAGTGAAGTCGATTTAATTTCGCTTCGCTCGGTTGAATAGCCTAAAACAGCGAATATTGAGTCAATTGAGCGAAGCGAGATTGAACAACCTATAATAGCGAATACTGAGCCAATCGAGCCAAGCGAAATTGAAGAGTCGCCAAGAATACTGAACAGTTGAATTGAATGAAGGCCGAGTGTCTATAATAGTGAAGAATGATCCAGTCGAGTGAATGGCGAGCCCTATAATAAAGAACATTGAAATAAGTGAACAAACTCGCTTTGCTCAATTGTTCCAATGCGCCCAATTGTACTTGACCTGAAGGACTACTGATAATCGTTGTTGAATCAACCATGCTGAGCATGCAATAGACATTCTCATCTTCACTGGCTCAAGCTCCCCTAGAATATGTTAGCAATAATACAAGAAAAGAAGTAGCAGCGTACTCTGTAGTAGTTCACATTAGTCAGTAGTTTATATGGGCCCAGATGTCGCGAAAAAAACCAGATCAGGCATCGAAAAACGATTAGATCTGAGAAGAGAAAAGGTAGAGAAAAGGAAGAGAATAATTAGAGAATAGAGAGTACTAAATAATAGAGAGAAAGAACAAAGTGCTACAGAATAGAAGACCTGACAACTTATAAAAAAAAATTGAGGAACGAATAGAGAAACGAAATACAGAAAACAGAGGAACGATGGACCCCTCCACTCTCATTTCCACCCTTTCTGCCTCCTCCCAAGGCCACAATGTGGAAGCAGAACAAACCCTCCAGTCCTGGGAAACTGTTCCCGGGTACTTTTCGCTTCTCCAGCAAGTCTACCTCGACACCTCGTTGCCTCTCCAAGTACGGTGGCTTGCCGTCATTCTCTTCAAGAATGGTGTGGACAAGTACTGGCGTCTGCTGAGACCCAATGCTATTTCCAAGGCCGAAAAAGGGGAGATTCGTCTGCGATTGTTCAATCTTCTTGATGAGAAGAACAATCAGTTGGTTGCTCAGAATGCCCATACCATTGCCAAAATTGCCCGCCATGACTTCCCTGCGGAATGGCCCACTTTGGTGGACGATATGGACGGTTTCCTCGGAAAGTCCAAGGACGATTTGACTGCTCTTCACAATACCCTCACTATTCTCAACCGGGTCTTCAAGACCATTTCCACAGTGAGAGTAGGCCGTGCGCGCCATAGTTTGGCTGAAAAAGCACCCAAACTCGTGCTCAGACTCGCTCAGATCTACACCTCGACATTCTCGTGGGTGGAGTCACAGGATTTGAGGCTCATGGAGGTGTGTTACCTCGCACTTAAAAACCTCCGTAGAGTGGTCCCAGAATGCTTTTCCAGAGACGGGTACATGCAAGATATTCTCAATGTGAGCGTCGAGCACCTTCGCACAGTGTGTAGTGTTTATGACGATCACTTTAGCGGGTGCGATATGCTTGCCAAGTACGTGAGGCAGTACTCCAAGCTCTACCTCGGTCTTTTGGCGCAACACCCCACCTATTTCATTCTCATGCCATGTAGCACCGAAGTTGTGCGCACTTACCTCACGCTCTTGGAGCTGCGGGCCCAAACAGTGTACTCGTGCGGCGACGAGTTCTGGGAAACGCTTGCGATTCGCGGCCTCATTATCCTCAAAAGAGTCATTCAGTACGTCCACAAAAAAGGGGCGGTTTCCCTCAAACCAGACACTGACCGCGAGTCCGTGTCTGCTGCCATCACCAAACTCAGCCAGGTATTCGAGCCTGCGGTAGTGGAGAAATTGTGTGATCTCATCATACAGTGGTACCTCCGTTTACGTCCACTGGACCTCGAGCTGTGGTCGCTTGACCCCGAGGAATGGGCTCTGCAAGAACTCGCGTCGTCTGCCCAGTGGGAGTTTTCAGTCAGGGCATGTGCCCAGAACTTCTTCCAAGATCTCGTCAAGTACTTCCCACTGATGGGGTCCCATGTCATGTCACGAATTTCCACCGGGATGGGAGATACCGACCCGTTGATCCGCGACGCCGTGCTCTGCTGTTTTCAGCTCCTGTGCAGTGCCCTCTCCTCCCAAATCACATTCGATACAGTGTTGCAAGATGTGTTTGTACCAGAGGCTTCCAAAGAAGGTGACTCTGAGCTTCGTATACTAAAACGCCGTGTGTGTCTAATCATTGGGGAATGGTGCGGTGAGGTCAAACAACAAGAGGTGGTATTTATGCTCCTCAAGAGCTTGATGCAGCCCCTGCTGCTCAATGATGTGGTGGTGCAACTCACTGCTGCACAAACCCTAAAGACTGTGGTGGAGGACTGGGACTTTGACAAGCGTAGATTTGCTCCATTCTTACAAGAGTTCATCGGAAAGCTTTTGGGCCTTCTTTCTCTGTCTGAACAGGTCGATACGCGTCTATTTTTGGTGCAGACACTTGGGGTTGTGCTTGACAAGTGCAACCCACTTGTGGAGGTGGCTACCTCACGTGCTATTTTGGAGCAAGTCCCTGCGTTCTGGGAAGCCAACGAGCCCATTCTCAAAGGGTCCCTCATTCGTCTCACACGCAGTTTGGTGATTTGTATGAACGACCATTCTCCAGAAGCCCATGGTCTTGCACTTCCATTGATTGCAAGCTGCTGCGTACAGGACTCTGATAATTACGCCTTTTCCGAAGACGCCTACGACTTGTGGGCCGCAATCATGGTGCACCAGCCCGTGGCACCCAACGACGCGCTCAAATCTCTCTTTCCTTTGGTGGCACCTGCCTTGAGCAACGCTACCGAGATCTTGCCCACCATATTGCAGATCTGCAGAAGTTACGCCTTGTACGCCCCGGAACTTTTCAACGAGGAGGTGTTTGGGATCTTGGGGGGGTACCTCGCTACAATGCGGGACGACGCGTTCGATATTTTGGTGACGGTGTTGGATGTGCTCATGTTGTCGCAGCCAGAGTCTGTCCTGCAGACAATGCTCTCGAGCAACTTTTTCGCAGCCATTTTCGCCTACCTCCAGAACGACAACCAGAGTATTCCACAGCAAAACAAGCTTCTTTTGGTGTTGTCGCGTCTTGCTTATGGAAGTCCGTCGGCTTTTGTCAATCTTGTGGAAAACATCACCAACTTTGAACAATTCATGGCGTTGTGGCAGGAAAAGTTCACACATAATGGAAACCCCCGCAACAAAAAGATCAACTTGTTGGGGATGTTGGCTGTTCTGGCACGTAGACCGCAGTTTGAGAGTGTGCTCAAGCTCGCGCTCATTTTTCTGGAGGAGGTTGCGGAGACAGAGGGGGGGGGATGCGAGCTGTACTACGTGGGCATGACGTATGATGATATTGATGACTACTGCTACTTGGACGAGAACATTCCGCCACATGGGGAGAAGAAGAGGTACGAGGCGTTGATGCAGAGGGATCCGGTGCACGAGGTGAATTTGTTGGGGTATGTGGGGAGGTTGTTAGAGGGGGTGGAGGTGGTGGATGGGTATGTGAGGGAGAGGTTGCAATTGATCAAGTAAACAATCGAACAAGAACAATCTCGCTTCGCGAGATTGTTTGTGAGATTGTTTTCACTTGATCAATTGTACGTTATAAGGTTGTTGATTGTTCGACGTGAGATTGTTTTCACTTGTTCAGTTGTACGTTATGAGAGACTGTGGTGAAACAATCGAACTAATGAAAACAATCGAACGTAGTGAGATTGTTTGAAGTAGCGAGATTGTCGGTAAAGAGAGTGGTAAAACAATCGAGTGAAAACAATCGAACGTAGTGAGATTGATTCTGCGTTTGATAGGGAATAGAGTGAAATGGTAAAACAAATGAGTGAGAATGAGTGAGACTGAGTGACTAGTGAGAAAAAGTGAGACTAGTCAAAACGAGTACACTTCCCTCGCTAGATTGTGGCTCTTCCCATGTTACCCCTACATCCTTATTCCTCATTTTCCTGGCGTACCCATTTGCTCTAACATTCGCACAATATCCACTCACGCTTTTCCTACCTCAGTCCCTACCCATATCAAACCATAGATTAGCATAGAAAATATACGAGTAATTAAGAAAAGTGAGGGGAGATGCTTAACTTCTGATGACTTGATCAACTTTGACTGATCAATTATGATCAACTGACTTGGTCAAGTTCTTTGATCTTTCCTTGATTGAAGACAGAAACTAGTGAAGGGTCTGAGAGGAACGAACAGAAACTAGTGAAGGGTCTGAGAGGAACGAAGATCATGTTGAGTGCCAAAAATACTATACATCTAGTTTCATAAGCAATATGTGAGTCTACGACGCACTGTTCGTTGACTTATTTTTACTTTCCATGTCCTCAGTTCTCTTTAGACCAGTTCTCTTTAGTTTAGACCATGTAAACACAATTTCGCTCAATGGTGCAGCTTCTTTTAAAACTTCACTAATGTCTAACAATCTTCTACCACAATCTCGCTTCGCTCGATTGTGGTCTCGATTGTCTGTTTTTTCTTCTTGTATCTCCAACAATCTCGCTTCGCTCGATTGTTGTAGATTGTCTTTTTTCACCAACATTTCTCGCCACCATGTTTAGAAACAACTACGACAACGACTCCGTGACATACCTGCCCACCGGACGTCTTTTCCAAGTCGAATACGCCCTCGAGGCCATAAAACAAGGCAGTGCTGCCGTTGGTCTTGCCTCCAAAGACAACATTGTGCTTGTGGCACTCAAACGTAATGCTGAGGAGTTGGGATCCTACCAAAAGAAAATCATCAAAGTTGACGACCACCTTGGCATTGCACTCGCCGGTCTCGCTCCCGACGCCCGTGTCTTGTCCAATTACCTCCGTAAGCAGGCCATGTCCTCCAAAATGGTGTTTGGAAGACCGTTGCTGACGTCAAAGGCAGTTTTGCTGATTGCCGATAAGGCACAGGAAAACACACAGTCCTACGGGTCCCGTCCATACGGTGTGGGTCTTCTCATTGCGGGCTACGACGAGACTGGGCCCCACTTGTACGAGTTCCAGCCGCTGGGGTCCGTTTTGGAGTACTATGGTGCCGCCATCGGGGCCCGTTCCCAGGCCGCAAGAACCTATTTGGAGCGCAATTTGGACGCTATTCGCCTGAGCACATTCGAGGAGTTGGTGGTCCATGGATTGAACGCATTGAGGGATACCTTGTCACAGGACGTGGAGTTGACATACAAAAACACAAGTGTGAGTGTGGTGGGTGTGGAGAGAAACTTTGAGATTTACGACGACGAAAACGTCCAGCAGTGGTTGGATAAGTTGGATCTGGTGTCCAACGAGAGAGAGAGGGACGACGAGGAGGAGGAGGCTACGGAGGACAGAATGGAGACTGAAGAGAATGAGTCATGAGTTCGTATGTATACAATATAGAAAGAGAATGGATGTAGCAACAATGAGCAACAATGAGCAGCAATGAGCAACAATGAGCGAGGCGAATTGTTGATCATTGGCGATAAGGTGATGCAATTGAAGCATGCAACTGATAGTGATGAAGGAAAGTTATGCAATGAGCAACAATGAGCTAAGCGAATTGTTGATCTTTGGTAATAAGGTGATGCAATTGAAATAGTTTGAGAAAAAACAATAGCCTGGTACTAGTATAAACATTTCAGTTCTGTATTCTTCAACTGAATTTATGATCATAAGTGTAGCAGCTTGCAAAGTCTTTCAATAAATTCACCAAAAAGCTGTGAAAATTCACAAAAATTAGCAACTGCACTATTCATAAGACTGAAAACTTGATTTTGTGACTTTTCAAAGTCTTCGAAGTTACTGTATCTGAAGTTTGGATACTGATTGGTTCATTCATTTGGTTTACTCACTCACTCACCGACTCGCTTCGCTCATCTCGTTTTTACACCTCTTGCTTTCGCAGCCAGAAGCACTTTTTTTCAAAAGACAGCCAAAGAGTTTTCGTACCTTACATCGGCAACATCCAATATCAGATGACTTTCTGCTTGATTTCTATCTAATTTCTTCTTGACTTCGAAGGTAATGAGATGCCTTCAGAAGTGAACTGGCACCTTTTTTATCCTCAAGTCAAGGTCGCAACACTTGGTTACTGTGTAAGAACTATAATTCATTGTCTGTACAATAGTTGAAGATATCCCTCTGGCATGTTATTCCAAACGTCAATACAGGAACTTCTGACAGAGTAGGTTAGTTGTAGCACTCAGACACATTTAAGAGTGCGATCTTTCAGGGAGAACACATACAACATATTTGAGTATAGATAGCTACTTCAATAGTGTGTCTTCTAGTTCACAGACTTTAGGTGTACACCCTCTTTACTGAATATACTATTAAAGCTTGAGAAAGTACTCAGAAGATGTGTACCTTGAACCACCATCTTAGTTACAGTTGCCTTAAGCTATAAAGGGAGCCTCACAAATTCCCATATAGATGATGTAGTTTGGGATCCTATGAGCATTGTTCAGCGCAGTTCCAAACTTGTGAGTTTGCAGGTATCAAATACAATGCAGCATATCTGTGCTTATCCATATTTAACATGCAAAGCATACACGTGGTAAAGAGTGAGAAATATCCAGAGTAATCACTCATTCACTTTTCACTCACTCCTCACTCACTCCTCACTCACTTTTCACTCACTCCTCACTTACTCACTCCTCACTTACTCACTCCTCACTTACTCACTCCTCACTCGCTTCGCTCGTTCGTGCACTCGTTGGCCCTTTAACTGTATGCAGGATTTGCGGCAATTGAGAATTGAGGTCGACTCAAATCTAACGGCGTTATGGGCAAGATAACGTCACTTATACCGAGTAGCTGAACAGTTGATCCTGTAAAGATCAACACTCCTACATATGTGGTGAAATGTCTGACAAGGAGATTCTTGTTCTTGGGCTTCATCGAACGAGCAGCTGACTCAGAAAACGAGACAATTTATGTTGTTGACTCTGTTGTTGACTTTCAGAAAAAAGACAATCGCTGTTGTTTCACTAAAACGGGGGGAAGCACTTTGCATAAACCGTGAAGGATTATTTTATGTCTGGAAAAACCAAGCGCAATTTCCATTGTGAGCAGCCGACTCGCTAAAAGTTGAATCGGGTTGTACCAATCCGCCCAGCGCAAGGACGAATTCTGTAGCGGACTGCAACAGAATTTCATCAATTTCTGTTGAATTTTGAAAAAATTGTCTTCATTGTAGTCTTCATACATTCTTCAAATAATACATTCTTCATCTTCTTCAGTGAACATCTCTAACTCGACGAGCCCTCCGATGAGGCGTATGCACCTCTGTAATTCATTATTCCATAACGAATGTTCACAAAAGTGTATTTTCTAGCAGAATAACGCCTCAGCAATATCCACCTATTGTTCCGTTCACTACAAATAAACTCCGTTCAACTAATCAATAAACTCGTTCAAGCCAAATAAACTCCATTCAATAAACTCCATTCAAGAAATAAACTTCACTCAACTTCCTGATGCTCTTGCCTTGCTCTGTGCAACCTACCCCTGTGTCAAGAGCATTCGTTAATAACACAAAGACGACAGAATGTGCCGTTGACGTAATGAATATTGAATTGATAACGCGTAATTATAAGCAATTTTTAACTAGGTAATAAACAATTGATTAACTAGGTAATAGATTAACAATCGACTACACACATTGAATCACCCTGTGAAAACACTTGGCTTGCTTTCCCCACTTTTCCACCTAGACTTACTCAAAGACCCTTGGAACACTAAACCAGATCGGCTCTTGTTGCCATTGTTCGGTCAAACTCACCCGTTTTAGTGCCGACATTGTTCTGGTACCAAGCCACCATCAATTAGAATTTCACACCCTGAGCCCCTTTCGTAAAACTCCAGTCACCTACATTGACTACATTCTCTTCATCAGACAGTATATTCATTTTGACTCTACATTTTGACTCTCACTTTTGACCCTTCATTCGAGACTCCACATTTACTCTAATGGACTCACTCAACACTCATACTCTCACACTCTCCTCATTCTGGTCCTCGGAATTGTGCCTTTTGCACGTGAAAGTGCTCCTCGTCTGAAAATTGCACAAAACAATCCCCGCCAATGGTGGAAACGTTATAAATAAGCCCTTCGGACTTGAAATCCCCAAACCATCTCCGAATCACCCCAAATCGTCAGGTATTAGAGGTTCGTCGTTACAGTGATTAGCGATTAGTGACTACGACTACGACTACGACTACTACGACTACCACTACGGGTACGACTGATTACGACTACAACTACAACTGACTACAACTACAACCACAACTTCTATGTCCATTGTGAAACATATTGTTACGAATGTAACGTCATCATGGCTCACCATCATTGGTGCTGCCCTTGCTGTTTACTTTGCTTCGTCATACCTTTACACCTTGTTCCTCCGTAAAAAGTTTGGTGCGGGGAGTGCGCCCATTTACCCCGATCCCACGTTTGGGCTCGATACCTACAAGCAATTGGTTGCCAAAAAGAAGGATGGTCTGAACCTCTACTGGTCCCGCGACCGGTTTTATAACTTTAGGGACCCCACTGTGAAGACTCTTGTATTCCGTGTTTTGGGCCAGCCCATTCTCAACACCAAGGACCCCGAAAATATCAAGGCTGTGCTTGCTACCCAGTTCTCGGACTTTTCCCTTGGGTTTAGACACGGCCAGTTCTGGCCTCTTTTGGGTGACGGGATCTTCACCTTGGACGGCGAGGGATGGAAACACTCCAGGGCCATGTTGCGTCCCCAGTTTGCACGTGAACAAATTGGTCACGTGCGTCTCCTCGAGCCGCACGTCCAGATGCTCGCCAGGCACATTGCCAAGGCCAAAGGGTCCACGTTTGATATCCAGGAGTTGTTCTTCCGTTTGACTGTGGACTACGCGACCGAGTTTTTGTTTGACCAGACCATTGGCTCTCTTGACGACGGCACCGTCGAGTCCAGTGGTGCGCTGGAGGGAATCGAGTACAGTGGAAAGGCCAACTTTGCCGAGTCCTTTGACTACTCCCAGAACTTCCTTTCGCTCAGGGCCATGTTGCTGAAGTTGTATCCCCTCCTCAACTCCAAAAAGTTCCGTGACTCCAACGCCAAGGTGCACGAGTTTGCCGACACTTACGTCAACTATGCTCTTTCGTTGTCTGAGTCTGAATTGGAGGAAAAGTCAAAGGGCGGGTACATTTTCTTGTACGAATTGGCCAAGCAGACCCGTAATCCAAAGGTGATTAGAGACCAGTTGTTGAACATTTTATTGGCGGGCAGAGACACCACCGCAGGATTGTTGTCGTTCACATTCCTTGAATTGTCGAGAAACCCAGAGGTGTTGGCCAAGTTGAAGGAGGAGGTGTACAACAAGTTTGGTAAGGGCGACGAGTCGAGAATCGAGGAAATCACCTTTGAGTCCCTCAAAAAGTGTGAGTACCTCAAGGCCGTCGTGAATGAAGCCCTCAGAATGTACCCTTCGGTGCCCCAGAACTTTAGGGTCGCAACGAGAGACACAACTATTCCAAGAGGTGGAGGAAAGGACGGCTCCGAGCCTGTTTTCATAAAGAAGGGCCTGAATGTCATGTACTCCATCTTTTCCACCCACAGAGACGAGACATACTACGGTAAGGATGCAGAGGACTTTAGACCAGAGAGATGGTTTGAGGAGAGGACCAGGAAGATTGGCTGGGCATTCCTTCCCTTCAATGGTGGACCTAGAATTTGTTTGGGTCAGCAATTTGCCTTGACGGAAGTGAGTTATGTCATTGCGAGATTGTTGCAGATATTCCCCACTGTTGAGAATGAGGGATTGGAGTACCCACCAAGATTGGGCAATGACTTGACCCTCAGTTGTATGGGTGGTGTCAACATTAAGGTTTATTAAACAATCGAGCGAAGCGAGATTGTTGTATGATACGAACAAACAGGATAGGATAAATAGGCTCGAATTAAGTTAAGAGTATTAGTGAAAGTGTTTGTAAAGTATTCAGTGAGTGTTTGTAAAATTAGTATTCAGTGAGTGTAAAATTAGTATTCAGTGAATTCGTAAAAACGATTAGTAGAACTGTGAAAACATGATTACATTGAAGTGAAATAACTTTCACTCTGCTCATCTCTTACCAATTCGGGGCCGGGAAAGTCCGTGACTGAATCTGCTGAATCAAGTAGGAACAAGATCCAGACCATAAAAGAAACGAAGTCGGTACAGTTTATGGAGTCTTTATTGCATATACTCACTTGCACTCGCACATTACCTCGGTATGTTTATGTTACTTTGCATCAGTCAACATATGCCGTACGGCTAATGTGATTAACGGCTATAGACGGTCGTCAGTACAAGATGATGCAGATTATAGTGATGATTCTTAGTGATTCTTGTGATAATTCTTAGTGATAATTCTTAGTGATAATTCTTAGTGAAAATTCTTAGTGATTGTTTATAGTGATGTTCATCAGTGAAGTTCATTTTTAGTGATGCTCGTTCTAAGTGTTTACTAGCGCCAGTCATCATCGATGACCTACTCTGTTTGTACTCTTGTACCTGGTTCGAAAACTTCGATGTAACATCAAGCATGGTAGGCACGAAGGTACAAAAAAAAAGGCATCTATAGTTTCCGTTCAACTAAAATGGACCCTATATTTTCACCCATATTTCTCCCTCTATTTTCTTCCCTCCTACTTCATAGATCATAATAAAACCAGGTTATCGTACTACTAACAGCCTACCAGCCTATCGATATCACCACCATTCACTCTACGAGATCTTCGTACATTGGTTGCATGAAAATTGCCCCATATGCAAAGCTATTTTTAGAACGGTTGCAAAATGCCAACTACATTTCATCACATCTCCATACATCTCACCAAGCTATATAAACAGACTATCTCTTCATTATGTCCAATTCATTCTTCAATGCACTTCTTCAAGACATTTACCTTCGTGTCCATGGCTGCCTTTGCTGCCGCAGCCCAACAGTTCACTTTATTGGTTATCAGATCCGGGTCCCAGGTCCACTATAGTGGAATTGCTACTGTGGACGGTGCTCTTTACCTCAAAAACAGCAATGAGGCATCCCTCTATATCTTGACTGATGACAATGCCTTGTACCATTCCTTCACCAAGAAGTATGTTACCGTTGAGGATGGTGTGTTCATCGAGACTAGTACTCCCGACAATCACTTTGGTGAGTCTGACGGTTACTTGACTTACCAAAAAATTGGCTTCTACTATGATGATTCTCGCAAGTTGACTACAAGTGGTAAGGAGGCTATTGCGCTTCGGTTATGGGACCCTAAGGAGGTTGAAAATCCGGTTTTGACAACTAGTACGATTTCTGTCCCAACTTCCCTGTTGTCTACAAGTACGTTTACCAAACCCACCTTGTCCACTAGTTCCTTCCCAAAGCCATTGTCTACTAGTACTTTTACCAAGCCAAGCAGATCAACCAGTTCCTTCCCAAAGCCTGTTTCTACCAGTACCTTCACAAAGCCTAGTAGATCCACTAGCTCCTTCCCAAAACCTGTCTCCACCAGTACCTTCACCAAACCTTCTAGATCTACCAGTACCTTCCCAAAGCCTGTATCTACCAGTACCTTCACCAAACCAACCTTATCTACTAGTTCCTTCAAGAAAGAGTTGTCTACCACCACCTTCACCAAACCCACCTTATCAACTAGCTCCTTCCAACCAACATTATCTACCAGCACTATTTCTGACGTCCCTGTTTGCACCCAGCCTCTGAGTCAAGTGCAGTTTGGTCTCGTTGCCATTCACTCGGGATCCCAGTTCCAGTATGCTCCCATCAAGAAGGTTGACACCCACCCCCATGTTTTCTCAGTGGGCGGAGATGAAGGAAAGGATATCATCTTTACCTTGCACGCTGATGGAACCATGAGCGACCAGGATGGCCACAGGGTTTACTACAACACCAAGACGGGTGAAATGGGAAGTGAGCCTTTTGGTTCCCAAACACCTTCGCTGGGATTCTCAATCAAAGATGGGGTTTTGCTTCATGATGGCAAGCAGAATTGGAGAGCTTGTCCTTCTGGAAATGCGTTTTCTTTGGCTGATCATGATTGTACTGGAGGAACGGGTATTGAGTTGAAGGTTGTTGGGCAGAAGGATGCTTGAGCATTGTGCGAACAATTGAGCGAAGCGAAATTGTGAGCGATAGAGTGAGCCAGCATCGAGTTGTATCGTGAGCGCAGTAAGGTTTGCTCATCACCAGATGAAGAAACTACTGCTATTGAAGGGTGCCATCATCTCTTGATCTATCGATTTTTATTTATACATAAAAGTTCTTAAAATAAATTTTTTCTCAAATTGCTCTTAGTATGTGTAGATGAGAGGTGAGAGGAGAAAGAACACAAGAAATGAAGAGTGAGAGTTGCGCTTATTTCTTTGGCAAGAACTTTTTCTAGATATTTCGCAGCCATTTTTCTTCGTTTTTCTCATCACCAAAAAAAGCACACCAATTTGACCATGGTAAAGTGACTACTTAAACATTTGCTAATATCCATATACTTTTATCCATCACATATGAATCCTAAAGCAATCTATAATCATCATTTGAAACCTTGGTCTCTATATACATTGTCTCTAGCCCTCATTCAAATTTGAGTTGATGCAGAACGATAAGCAAATTGTTCTGTAGACGGATTCCTATCCTGTTCTTATCATCTGTTCTTCAATTGTTCATTCACTGTCAATCTTCAATAGTAACAACGAGCGTAGTCTTCATAGTAACTACACTCGTTGTTACTTCTTATTCTGCCTCTCCATAACCCCCTTTATACCCCCCATACACGTCTCCTGCATTCTGTTCAATTCCTGTGTCAACTTCTCCACATCCCTAAACTCTCCCCTCCTCATTTCTGCAATCAACTTTCTCACACCCCCAACCATTCTCTCAATCTTCTCCACCTCTTCACTCTCCATCAACTTGCCAAACAGCAACAATGCATTATCTGTGTCTGTGCACAATATCTCTGCTCTCGAGGCATGCTCAAACAACTTCACCATCTCCGCATCCTGCAGTCTCTGCGCCTCGCTTTCAGCCACCAACTGTGCAATTTCGTCTTCGCTCATCCCCTGCTGTGCCACCTGGATCGAAACCGTATTCTTCGCTCCATGGAACGGGGAATCCTCTGGGTAATTAGTCTTGTCGGTTGCCTTCACGTCTATAATCCCATCGGCATCAATAGAGAATTCCACACCAATCTGTGGACTGCCCTTGGGTCCTGGTGGAATGTCACTCAACTTGAAATCTCCAATCAATTTGTTGTCTTTAACCAACTGACGCTCTCCCTGGAACACCCTGATTTCCACGCCGGTCTGTGAGTCCACCGCAGTCGAGAATATCTGCTCCTTCTTGACTGGAACCGGGGAATTACGGGGAATCAACGGGCTGAAAATACCCCCATAAGTCTCAATCCCCAACAGGAGTGGAGTCACATCAAGCAACAAAACATTCTTAACCTCTCCCAGAAGCACAGCGCCTTGAATCGCCGCACCCAAGGCCACGGCCTCGTCGGGGTTGACTGCAGTAGAAGGTTTCTTCTTGAAGATATCTTCCACAACCTTACGCAATTTGGGCATTCTAGTCATTCCACCCACCAAGAGCACCTCGTCAATGTCACCAATTGTCAAATCAGCATCACGAATACACTTCTTGACGGGCCCCACAGTCTCCTCTATTAATCCCATGCACATGGCGTCCAACTCATCTTCAGTCAAGGTGAATTTAAGGTGTACATCTGGGGTGAGAAACGGGAGGTTCACCTCAGTTTCCTTAATGTGCGAGAGTTCAATCTTGACCTTTTCAGCAGCCTCCTTGATACGCTGCACCGCCACCACATCCCGCAGAAGGTCCACACCGCTTTCATCCTTTACTTTTTGGAGCATGTGGTTCAATACCACATTATCGAAATCTTCACCTCCAAGGTGGGTATTACCATTTGTAGCACGTACTTCAAAGACTCCATCCTCAATATCCAAAATGGAAATGTCAAAGGTACCGCCGCCCAAATCGAAAACCGCCACCATTCCGTCTTTTCTGGTCTTTCCTACACCGTACGCTAGGGCAGCTGCAGTGGGTTCATTCACCACACGTAAAACATCGAGTCCCACCAATTTACCGGCGGATTTCGTCGCCAGACGCTGTGCATCGTTAAAGTACGCGGGCACAGTGACCACCGCACTACCGACTTTTTTTCGCAAGTTGGTCTCCGCCACCTTCTTCATATTTTCCAAGATGAGCGACCCAATCTCCGTTGGTGTTTTTCGGTCCCCATCAGTGGTTTCCACCACAGCATCACCCTGGGCATTGGGCACAACTTTGTACGCAAGGGTATCGAGATCCTTCTGGACCTCTGGGTCTGTAAATTTGCGGCCAATTAGACGTTTGGTGGCGAAAAACGTATTGTGAGGATTGATTGCTGCTTGTCTTTTGGCAGGGTTGCCTACCAATGTGCCGTTGTTGAAGGCCACCACGGACGGAGTGGTTCTGTTTCCCTCTTCATTTTCGAGAATCTGGGGCGTGCCGCCAATGACAGCAGCCACAGCGGAATTGGTGGTCCCGAGATCAATCCCAACACACGCGCTGTGTTTATGGCGTAGAAAACGGAGCATTGATTGTGGAGAAAAGCAATGATTGATAATGAGCGAAAAGAGATCAAGAAATAGAGAACTTGAAAGAACAAAAATATAAAGAAAGAGAATAAGATAAAGAGAACATTGATTGATGATGTATGAGTATTGAGCAGTGATAGATTGAGGATCGGTATGAAGTTATGGATTGCATCTCGTCATGTGATATAGATCAGCTGATAGATCAGCCGATAAGTCAGCTGACATTGGTACTATAAGCAGTGTCAGTGAATGGACATTAGTGAATGGAGTATAGTGAATGAGCATACACTTCATTAGTGAGTGAACATACACTTCTATACATTGTCTATCAT
Organism: Kodamaea kakaduensis; assembly: GCA_030558435.1. NCBI lineage: Eukaryota > Fungi > Ascomycota > Pichiomycetes > Serinales > Debaryomycetaceae > Kodamaea > Kodamaea kakaduensis. The sequence continues at coordinate 100,721 of JAJMSN010000016.1, forward strand.
GTGACAAGAGCGAGAAAAAGACGAAACCAAGATTAGAAGGATATCAATAATATCAAGGTGAAGAATAATAGGGAAAATCAAGGAAGATGAACGAAGGTTCATTTAGTGGCTTCTTCAAAAAGTTAAAGACATGTAAAAACAGTGGGAAGTTCCTAACCTCAGCATAATCATAGTAATCAGAGTTCGGAAGCAGCTGTTGAACTTAAAGTTGTGAAGACTATTGAAGCATCATTGAAGCACTATGAAAACTATTACCTTTAAACAACTGAATACCCAACATTTCACTGATGCAACCTCATTTTGTCACATCATCTCAAATAAGACATCAAATACCCTTCTAAGGACTTTTCCCACCTTCACTCTATTTTTGTTATCTGCTTATAATTATGGGGTGCAAGGAATTAAATCTGCCTAATCAACTAACGGACCTAATCTGCCTAATCAACTAACCGACCCAATCTGCCTAAATCACCCAGCACTCTAAAACTTTAACCCCCTTGGAAAACTGTTCATATTCTCCTCCTTTTATTCCCACTGCATTAGAGCCCCAGCATTATGATACGATAGACATCTTGTTTTCTGCCACAAAAACACCGCCTTTCGCATATACTTCTAGGGTGAAGGAATACTCTAAGCCAAGCTGCCACAACGTGGCGTTCGTATTTCCGTACCAGAGAAGAATGGAAAGGATGAGAATAATGAGAAGAAGTGAAGTTGCTATAGTGGTACATATTCAGACAGTCATAATAGAATAACTCAAGAATGACCATACAATTATACATCAACTCATTATTATACAAAATAGGTTGTCAGCATACCTCTCAACCTTTCCTCCTTTTCCGTCTTCCGTCTATACTTCCCACATAAAATCGGCTTATCATGCTCGATGGTTAAATCGATCAGCGCATCAACGATCAACCAAATCAACGAATCAACCAAAAACTCATCAACTACGCAGAATCAACCTCGCAGAATCAGCCACGCACAATCAACGATCAACGCATCAACAACATATCAACGCATCAACAACATATCAAAGCAGTGTGTAAATAGTGGCGCGAATGCTGGTTATTGAGTGCTTCAAAAAGTGCTACCCCCGAACTTAAGTAGTTCAACATGTCAAAAATTCGACTTACACAATACGGCCCCTGCTTAAAATTTCTCATCAGACTCAGAGTTGTCCTACCAACACCCCTAGAGTCGAGAACCAGTCGGTACTTAATGGCTGGAAATAGTCCATTGTGATTATCGATACTCCAAAAATTTCGCAGCCATGCGCATTTTGTGGTTCTTTGTTCTAGGCTCTTCTTTGGCCTACCAAATCTCCAAGCCCACTGTTTACGATGGAACCATTTCCCTTTCCGTTGGCGACATCGATATTCTCCCCGGTGCCTACCTTTCGATTTTCGACAATGCCGTCACTTTAATTGCCGGTGCTCTTGACGTTGAGAAAACCGGTGGTTTCTACGTGACTTCCACCAAAAACTCCATTGCTTTGAATGTTGGTCAATCGAGTCCTCTTGACAAAATCACAAACCACGGTACCATCTCCTTGAACTCCCTCAAATCCGCAACCGCTCCCCACTACGCCTTCACTGGTGCGTCCTTTTATAATGACGGTGATCTATTTTTTGCAGGCGACGGTATTGGCGTGCCTGTCATGTCGATCGCAACACTCACCTTTACAAATGAAGGTACGCTCTCCTTCACCCAGTCCCAGCGTTCCCAAGGTCATGTCACTCTTGGGTCAATTGGTGCTCCCATAAAAAACGATGGCCAGATCTGTCTTGATAACCAGGCCTACATCCAGAGCACTATCGTCCAAGGAAGCGGGTGTATCGATGTGGGACCCAACTCAAACGTTTACCTCCAGAACTCAGCCTTGAGTTTCGCCCAAAGCCAAACCATTTACTTGTCGGACCCAGGTGCTACCCTCAAGGTCGAGGCACTTAGTCTTTCCCAGACTTTCACTGTTGCGGGGTTTGGTAACGGAAACGTTATTGGTCTCAGTACCCCCCTCATCTCGATCCTCGGCCAGCCATACAGTTACAACTCGGCAACCGGAATTTTGCAGCTTAAAACAACTCTCCTTACCCAGTACTTCAATATTGGTAAAGGTTACGATTCCTCCAAGTTCGAGCTCGTGAATGGAGTCTTTGGTCCAGCCGTGGGGACAGTCTTGAATGGTGGTGTGAGGTACAATGGTCCTCCTCCAAATGCACCACCAGCTTCGTGTAGAGCATGTCCTCCAATCCCAGATGCTCCAACGTATAATGCAACAATCAGCTCTAGCAGTTTTTCGAGTGCTCCAAGCACTTTCATCAGCTCCTCGCTCAGTTCGAGCTTGCCAAGTTCTGCAAACTCTAGTGCTTTTGTGAGCTCACAGAGTTCTATACTTAGTTCGACAGTCAGTTCGGCAGGTAGCTCAGCACAGAGTTCTATACCAAGCTCTTTACCAGTTAGTTCGGAAGTCAGCTCAGCTAGTTCAGCAGGTGGTTCAGCCAGTTCAGCAGTTAGTTCAGAAGTCAGTTCAGGAGTCAGCTCAGCAGTGAGTTCATCAGTGAGTTCTCTTCCAAGCTCATCAGTAAACTCTTTTCCAAGCTCATCAGCTAGTTCGGAAGTAAGCTCAGCAGGTAGCTCATTAGTCAGTTCAGCAGTCAGTTCTCTTCCAAGCTCAGCAGCGAGCTCAGCGGGTAGTTCTGTTACCTCCGCAGCCAGCTCAGCAGCCAACTCAGTGAGCTCTATTTCAGGCTCAGAAACTAGCTCTTTTGCAAGTTCGCTCTCAATTCCAGGCAGTTCTTTGCCAATCTCAAGTGCTTCTGCTAGTTCTGAAGTTAGTTCTTTTAGTTCAGGAGCAAGCTCAGAGAGTTCTTTACCTTCCTCAGCTAACTCAGCAGAAAGCTCATTTGTGAGCTCTTCAGTGAATTCAGTAAGTGCAGGAAGTACATCAGGAAGTATATCAGGAAGCTCTATCCCAGCAAGCTCTGCACCAGCTAGCTCTGTACCAGTTAGCTCTGTACCAGCTAGCTCCAGTTTGGAAGTAAGCTCAGCAGTGAGCTCGGGAGTTAGTTCAGCAGTTAGTTCAGGAATAAGCTCAGCTGCCAGCTCTTCAGAGAGCTCTTTACCCGTGAGCTCTTCAGCGGAAGCCTCACTAGTTAGCTCTGGAGTAAGCTCTGGAGTGAGCTCTTCAGCCACCTCTTCAGTCAGCTCTTCAGCACAACCATCACCAAGTTCTGCAGCTAGTTCGGAAGTAAGTTCAGCTAGTTCACAAATCAGCTCTCTTCCAGCTAGCTCACTGAGTTCTCCACTGAGCTCTTCACTCAGCCCCGAAAGTTCGGGATCAGCTAGCTCAGAAATTAGCTCAGCTGTGTCTTCATCTAGTTCAGAAGTCAGGTCAGCTGTCTCCTCAGCTGTTTCCTCAGGTAGCTCAGCTGTTTCTTCAAGTAACTCAGAACGCAGTTCAGCTTCAGAACTCAGTTCAGCTATTCCTTCAGCTAGCTTCCCAGCCAGCTCGGTGACTTCTTCATCCCCTAGTTCAGGGTCAGAGAGCTTATCACCAGAAAGTTCAGTTAGCTCAGAGCCGGTTAGCTCAGCGGTGAGTTCTTTCCCGGTAAGCTCTACCAGCTCAGCAAGCTCAGCAAATTCTTTCCCAGTGAGCTCAGTAACAGGAGACTCAAACTTGGTGAGTTCTTCTTCTAGCCTGCCCAGCTCAGCTGAAAGTTCAGCTGAAAGTTCAGGTGCAAGTTCAGGGGCAAGCTTGGGATCAAGTTCTTCAGGAGTAAGCTCAATAAGCTCAGAAGCTAGTTCTTTACCACTGAGTTCTTCAGAAGCTAGTTTCTTACCACTGAGTTCTTCAGAAGCTAGTTCTTTACCAGAAAGCTCAGAAGCTAGTTCTCTACCATCAAGCTCTTCTCAAGTCACCTCGTCCCAAGCCAGCTCCTCTCAAGCTATCTCTTCAGCTTTGAGTTCTGAAGTGAGTTCAACTATAAGTAGCTCAGCTGCAAGCTCACAATTGAGCTCATCAGAAGTGAGCTCCTCAGAAGTGAGTTCACAGGCGAGTTCACAATTGAGTTCAACAGTGAGTTCACCTGTCAGCTCTTCGGCTGCTTCTTCACAAGTGAGTTCCTCAGAGGTAAGTTCAGAAGTGATCTCCTCAGCTTCAGAACCCAATTCTTTGAGCTCCACGCTCTCTTTTGTGAGTTCACCTTCCAGTTCAGAGAGCTTCTCACCTTCCAGTTCAGAGAGCTTCTCACCTTCAAGTATTGTGAGTTCTGTATCAAGTGGAGAAACTAGTGCAAGTTCTGCGGGCTCCTCATCAGAAAGTGTGCTGAGCTTTCAAGCAAGTTCTGCGTCGGTGAGCACTTCAGCTAGTCCCCAAGAGTCCAGTTCTATCTCTAGCTCAGAACAGGCCAGTTTTCCTTCTAGCTCACAACAGGCCAGCTCTCTTTCTAGCTCAGAACAGGCAAGTTCTATATCTAGTTCATCGGCCAGCTCGTTGGTGAGTTCGAGCCTGGTCAGCTCAATCCCAATTAGCTCAGAATCCGCAAGTGAACTCCCAGTTAGTTCTTTACCAGTCAGTTCTTCAGCAGGTAGTTCTTCAGCAGGTAGTTCTTCAGGTAGTTCTTTACCCGCTACTTCTTTACCAGGGAGTTCCTTACCCAGTTCATCAGCCAGTTCAAGCTTCAGTTCATTGAGCTCACCTTTCAGCTCATCAGCTAGCTCTGGTGCTAGCTCATCAGCTAGTTCACCAGCTAGTTCACTTAGTTCCTCCACACCAGTCAGTTCAGCACAGAGCCTGGCTGAACAAAGCTCAGAAAGCTCCACATCTTTCCCCAGCTCCTCAGCAAGCTCCCTCTCATCTATCCACTTAACAACATATACCACCACCTTTGAGACATCGGAGGCTACGGGTGTTGCAACCAAGACTGGGGTAGTGGAAGTTCTTTCCACTGGAAGCGGGTACACCACCACCACCAGCATAATCTACGCCGTAACCACTTATACCACGACCTTTGAGATAGTGGATGCAAATGCTGCAATTGTTACGAAGACAGGCGTGGTGGAGGTTTACAGCACAGGTAGTGGTGTTGCCACCACCACCAGTATTATTAGTGGTTCGAGCATTAATGGAAGCTTGAGTTCTGCTTCAAGTTCTCCAAGCTCTGCAAGTGAAAGTTCTGGAAGTTCGCCAAGCTCTGCAGGTTCTGGTTCAAGTTCAGAAAGTAACGTGATAAGTGCAACAAGTTCGGGCCCCAGTAGCTCTGAGAGTAGTTCCAGTGAAGCAAGCTCCGCTGAAAGCTCTCCTAGCTCTTTTAGCGCAAGTTCTGTGTCTGTGTCCTCAACTATTACAAATTCCGGTGCCAGTCCATCACCCTCAAACCCTATCAGCATTCCCCTGTCTACCTCCATCCCCAGCACTAGCTATAGCAACAGCCTGGTCCATTCGACAACATACACCACCACCTTTGAGACCAGTGATGCAAGTGGAATCATAACCCAAACAGGAGTAGTTGAGGTCTTCTCAAGTGGAACTGGTTACACCACTACAACGAGCATAATTTCAGAGAGCAGTGGAGGTGGAAGTTCTAGTGCAATTGGAAGTTCTAGTGGAAGTGGAAGTTCTAGTGGAAGTGGAAGTTCTATTAGTGAAAGTTCCAGTGGAAGTCTTAGTAGTGCAAGTGGCAGTGGAAGTAGTGGAAGTTTCAGCGGAAGTGAAACTTCCCCTTTCCCAAGTAGCCCCATCATTACACCTACCAGCTCCAACCCCCTCACCACATACACCACCACCGTCAACCTCAGTGGAGTGGATGCCACTGCAATAATTGCAGTTTTGGAGTCCGACAACAAGTTGGTCACCACCACCTCGTTCCTTCCCAGACCAACCACCTATACCACCACCTTTGAGTCCAGCGGCACGAAAACCGGCGTGGTGGAAGTGTACTCCACTGATTCGGGGTACGTGACCACAACAAGTGTTTTTAGTCCTGTGGAAACGACATACACCACTACCTTTACCACGACTGAGGGAAGTGAAATAGTTACCAAATCGGGAATTGTTGAGATTTTCGCAACCACAACCAGAACCAGTTTATACCCAGAAAGTTCTAGTGGGAGTAGTGGTTCTAGTACGAGTGGAAGTTCCAGTATAAGTGGAGAAATTTTTAGTACAAGTGGAGGAAGTTCTAGTGTTGGTGGCTCTAGTGTTGGTAGTTCTAGTGTTGGTAGTTCTAGTGTTGGTAGTTCTGGAGTTGGTTCCACTATTACTGCATCACTGGCTGCAAATTCACCAACCTCACCAACCAGTTCTTTATCTAGCGAGAGTCCGTCTTCACAAAGTTCTTTCGTGAGCTCGACTAGTTCAACTCCTTCATCTGCTGTCTTGACCACATACACCACCATTCTCACTGCTGTTGATGCTGTAGAAACTGCCGTCATTGAGGTTTATTTCACAGGAAGTGGAGTTGCAACAAGAACAAGCATCATTCATCCGTTGACTACATACACCACAACTATTTTGTCGTCAGGAACAAACGGTGTGGTTACTGAGACCGGCGTTGTTGAAGTCTATTCAACGGATAGTGGAGTTGCAACAACAACTACTATTATCTCATCAAGTACTATCTCACCATTGACTACATACACTACTGTCCTTACAGCTGTTGATGCTGTGGAAACTGCTATTGTTGAGGTTTACTCTACTGGTGGTGGAGTTGCAACCACCACAAAAATCATATATCCATTGACTACATACACCACCACATTGGTGGAAGGTGGTGTGACTGAAACTGGAGTTGTTGAGGTATACTCTACGGGAAGTGGTGTGGCTACAACGACAAGTATAGTAGGTTCATCGTCAGGTTCTGCTTCTGCTTCTGCTTCCTCAGGTTCTGTTTCTTCAGAAAGTACATCGGCTACATCAATTGAAGGTCCAACAGTTTCAAGTTCCAGAGCTTCCTCTGGAACAGTTGGAACTTCTAGTGAGATTGCAACTTCTGAGATCTCCCAACCAATTTCTGGTACAGTATCTGCAACTTCCGCATCTGCAACTTCTGGATCTGCAACTTCTGGATCTGGGACTATTGGGACTTCTGGGACTTCTGGGTCTGGAACTTCTAGTGGGTTATCCTCGGAAGCTTCTAGTGGGACTGAAACTTTCAGTGCTGGTTCTTCCAGTACTTTGGGTATTTCTAGTAACTCTGGAAGTTCAAGCACTCCAGGAACTTCAGGTACTTCAGGAACGTCAAGTGTTTCAGGAACCTCTGAAACTTCTGCAACTTCTGGTACTTCTGCAACCTCTGGTACCTCTGGTAGCTCAGCAAATTCGGCAACCTCTGGTATCTCTGGTACCTCTAGTACCTCTGGTACTTCAATTGCTTCCTCCTTCACCACCCCCAACAACCCCTTAACCACCTACACCACCACCTTCACTACTTCAGGTACTACAAAAACAGGAATTGTTGAGGTTTATTCCACTGGTAGTGGAGTCGCAACCACCACCATACTCATTCCTCTCCCATTGACCACTTATACCACCACCCATACAACTGAAGAGGGAGGCACCACAACCACTGTGACAGAAATTGTAGAGGTTGTTTCTTCAGGAAGCGGTGTTGCAACCCACACAAAGCGTTTCCCTAATGAGAGTGCAGTGACTGGAGAGGTAAATGAGATAAGTAGTGTCGCTAGCAGTGTGAGTAGTGGAAGTAGTGGAAGTACTAGTGTCACTACTAGTGGAAGTACATCTGGTAGTGTGACTAGTGGAAGTGTGAGTAGTGTCACTAGTGGTGTCACTAGTAGCATCACTACTAGCCTCACTAGTGAAAGTATCCCTACTACCATCAGTAGTGGAAGCGTCACTGGAAGCATCACCAGTAGGGCCACTAGTAGTATCACTAGTGGAATTGTCACTGGAGGTATCACTAGTAGCGCCCCTGGTGGAAGTGTCACCACTTTAGTCACAAGCGCTGGGTCCAACAGTCTCAACCCAAGTTCTTCCATCTTGAGCTCAGCAAACTCGGTGAGCTCACCATACAATGGTGTCAGTTCAGCAATCAGTACTAATTTAGTAAGCTCAGCAACAGAGGGAAGCAAGGGTACTTCTGTCAGTACCAATACAAGTGGTGCAACTTCCAATAGTGCTGCCAACACTGCCAATTCAGCTACTGCTGGTACCAACGGTACTACCAAGACTTCCAGTAGTGCAACCAGCACTGCTAATTCAGCCACTGAGAATGCAAATGGTGCTACCAACACTGTCAAGTCAGCCACCAACACTGCTAATCCAGCTACTGTTTCTACCTCAGCTGCTATTTCTACTGTTTCTACCTCAGCTGCTATTTCTACTGGTCCTGGCACAAGTTCTAGTCCTGGCACAAGTTCTAGTCCCACCACTGCCATCTCCCACTCAGTAACCAACTCACCATCAACCACCCCGTCAATCATCCCATCAGCCAATCCACCAACGTACCCACCATCAAAGCAAGGAACCAACCCATCAAACTCCCCAACTAGAACTAATCTGGTGGTATCGGTAGGATCCAGCTCGGGGGTCGTGTCTGGAACTGTTTTTGCAACCACTCTTCCCAATGCGGTAAGTTCCACTTTTGTACCATCAGGAGCTAGAGGTGGATTCACCATTTCCCAGAGTTCATCGAAGAGTTTAGCCCTCGCAAGTTCATCAGAGAGTAAAGCTAGCGGTTTTCAAACAGCTCCGGCTAGTGCTACAAAATCGCTTTCAGGTACTCCCAGTAGCGCTGCTTCAGGAAAACCTCAAGCTGGTCAGTCTAGTTTGGGTCTGCCCTTTGGTGTACTCTCAAACTCACCAAGTCAGCCTTCAAATCAGCTTAGTGCGCCGAGTCAGGGTCCAATTCAGGGCCCCTCAGGCTCTCTTAGCTACTCTTATACCCTGGGTTCCACAACCTCTGGCGGAACATCCTCACCCACAAATTCAAACTTCAAATCATCTTTGGCCCAAGTCAATGATGCCAACAAATTGACCACGTACTTTACTTGGGGAAGTATACTTTTGATGATGATTTGATCATATGGAGAAAAATGCGAACGAACGTTCTATATGCGATTTCGGTATATTAGATAAGATTAATGAATGCTTAACAGTATATGTCGGAGTCGATTTTTACTGAACTCATTAGTAGTGCATAAGGATATGAGAATGTAGAGTAATGGAGTACATGACGATAGTATGTTGAAGTAATTGAAGTAAATGGATGAAGTAAATGGATGAAGTAAATGGAGGTAAGAATACTGGAACGAGTGAATGGAAGTAGAATAAAGCAAGTAGAGTAAGTGGAAGTAGAGTAAGTGGAAGTAGAGTAAATGGAAGTAGAAGCAAGTATTTTCGCATACAATCTCGCTCCGCTCGATTGTGTGCTTATGCTCATCGCTCCCAACCATCTATTTTCCATTACATAATCATCACATAATCAAATCAGACGCGTCTGTTATCCACTATCATGGGCAATTGATCACCTTCATCATCCACCAACCTCTCTTTGTAATGTAGTATCTCCATTTCAGTTGTCCTTTTTAAAATGAGTGATTGAGTAAAATGGGTATCAAAAGTTGAAGTAAATCTCAATGAAATTTTCGCGTCATGGAGGTCACCCAACCCACCCAACAGTCCCCCGCCACGCAGGCAGACAATGACGAGCCCTCCGACCCCTCGCGTTTTTGCAGGCTCATCTGCACCACCGGGCAGTACAATCATTTTGACCTCGACAAGCGACCCGGCTCCAAAATCACCTACACCTTTGGGCGCAGTGCCGATGCCGACTTTCGAATCGACCTGTCGTCACGCTTGTCCAACCGCCACTTTCGCATCATCTACAACGCCGCGGACCACTCGCTGTGGATCCAGGACATTTCCACCAACGGAACGCATCTCAATAACGTGCGATTAGTCAAAGGGTCCAACTACATGTTGAACCAAGGTGACGAGATCGCAGTAGGAATCGGGGTCCCCAAGGACGTGATACGCTTTGTCGTGCTTTTTGCCGACGCGTACAACCCAGCCAAGCAGGAGAATGCAGAGGTGGTGAAAACAGAGGGCATCTACAAGGACTATGTCATCAAGAACGAGGTCATTGGCCAAGGCGCCTTTGCAACCGTGAAAAAATGTGTGGAGCGTGAAAGCGGCAAGTCGTACGCGGTGAAAATGATTAACAGACGCAAGGCACTCAATACCGGGGGCGCACTAGTCGGAGTAGACCGGGAGTTGCTGATTCTCCGGAAGTTGGACCACCCCAACATTGTGAGCCTCAAAGGATTTTACGAGGACATGGACAATTACTACATTGTGATGGAGTTGGTGCCCGGGGGCGATTTGATGGACTTTGTAGCGGCGAACGGAGCCATTGGCGAGGACGCGACCCAGGTCATCACAAAACAGATTTTGGAGGGTATTCTGTACGTGCACAAGTTGGGTATCTCCCACCGAGATTTGAAACCAGACAACATCTTGATCATGCAGGACGACCCGATTTTGGTCAAGATCACCGACTTTGGCTTGGCCAAATTCAGTGATAACCTGACCTTTATGAAAACCTTTTGTGGCACCCTTGCTTATGTGGCTCCTGAGGTAATCACTGGAAAGTTCGAGAGCACCCAAGACCCCAACTACCTGAGCCTGGTCGATTTGTGGTCCATAGGGTGTTTGGTGTATGTGCTCCTCACACTGCATTTACCGTTTAATGGCAATACCCAGGCCCAGATGTTCTCCAAGATCAAAAAGGGAGAGTACCACGATGCCCCACTCAAACTGTACGAAGTGCTGGATCTCGGGCGTGATTTTCTCAGGTGCTGTTTACAGGTGAACCCACGCAATAGAATCACTGCGGAAGACGCGTTGCGTCACCAGTGGATCCTCGAGGCAGCGGTGGAGGAAAGCCAGGAGAAATCATTGAGTTTGTCGCAGTCACAGAGTCAGCAGCTGAGGAAAATCGATAATGGGATACCGATTGACCTGATGAATAAGATTAATGAGGATGTGATGGTGAGGCCTTTGGAAATGAAAAAGAGAGATGACTTTAAGGTACCAAAGAGAGTGGTGCCGTTGCCGCAGTCGCAGCCGTACAAGAAGGAAAAGGTTTCACAGGAAGAGGACGCCGATAAAGTGCCTTTTGAGTCATTGAGAGTGAGTAAGAGAAAGGCTAGTTTCGATGAGGTGCCTGCCAAGAAACTGAAGGGCAGCTTTGCTTTAAAGAGTAAGTCGGCTCCTTATATCCACCTATCACCGCTACCTGATTCGATTGTCCAGGAACCGGTGGACATCTTCTACAACCAAATGCCCCATAGTTTTGGGCGCACGCCAAATTGCGGCACCATAATCCAAGATGATAGAATGTCGAAAACTCACTGTATAATTGCACGGAGGAGGAACCCAAATAGTGAGGGGTTCGACGAGGATGTGTGGCTTCTAGACGTGAGTACAAACTCGTGCAGGGTCAACTCAACAAAGGTAGGGAAGGGCAGAAAGGTCAAGTTGGCTGAGGGAGACGTGATATACTTGATAGTGGACCAGCAGACGAATCAGCAGATTGCTTATAGGTATGCAGTGGAGGGAGGTGAAAAGAGAGTGGGGAGTTTGAGGGGGGTTGACCAGGATGCGTATGATGTTAATTTGAGGGGGACGTTGATAGAGTCGAGGAGGACATAAAAAAAAACAATCGAGCCAAACAATCAAGCGAAGCGAGATTGTTGCGAGATTGTTTTAGTTATTGAGAGAAGTCAAGTTAACAATTGGGAAGATCCTCAAGTTACATTTAGTGAAGGAGATACTAGAGAACAATTTAGGGAAATTCTCAAATTGAGCATACTCGTCCTCTCCCTATCATTCCTTCTAATTCTCTTCCTGCTCAAAGTATGAGTTCAAAATCACGTTCTCATGAGTTAATCGGGAGGGGAATGGAGTTCAATTCGATCCAGTGGATGGTCATGTTTTCGAGTGACATTAGATGTATAGTGTATTATAATAGAATAATATGGAAAGAACAACGGACGAACGAGCGAGCGAAGCGAGTGAGTGCATAGAGACTAGTGAGCAGTTAGTTTGCAGTGACACTGATAAAGTATAAGTGTTCTGAGAACATACTTCCATATTACATTATTCATTATAGTATCTTTACTGTTGCAAAATGTCAAGTTAGATCTTGAAGCGATGATTTTTACATAACTATAAACCATTACAATACAAAGAATATCAGCATACAGTGGTTCATTCGTAAAATGATGTCACAGTAAAATATGTATATTTACACAAACGTACATCAGAGATGTTACTCTCAGAAGTTCCTAACATCGACATTGAGAAGTGAGATGTTATTTTGTTGAGGTTCATGGAGTGAGGTGTTACTTATGTAATCTGTTTTAGCATCACTTAATTCCATATTTCTTTGGTGTATGGGTACCTCGTTGTAGTTCACTTCAAACATCTCACTGCGTTCAATGTTGCTATATATGTAGTCTCACAACATCTCACTTCGTTCGATGTTGTTACTCCGCCTTCCCCACCTTCTTCTTGGAAACATACCCCAAAGCACCCAATCTCTCTGCCAAAATAGGGTGGCTGTGGTGGTACGCAGAGTACAACCAGTCAGCGTCCATGGACAGCAAGTTCTCAATGTTCAACTTAATCAATCCCTGTGCCAAGTCGTTGGCGTATCCCCTGTCCTTACCGTACTTGTCGGCCTCAAACTCGTGTTTACGCGAGACATAGTGCATGAGGAAGGACACGGCACAACTTGCTGGAGTAAAGATATCGTTGAACAAGATAAAGCCCACAACAATCGGCTGGATCGCGGTGAATCCAAACGAGTTGTAAAGAGACTTGTTGTGGATAAACGCCGAGAAGCCCGAGAAGATCAAAAAGATGTTGATTTGAGTGAGTCCAATCATCTTGGGCAAGTGCCACATTTGCCAGTGTCCAATCTCGTGGGCCAAAACAGCAACAGTTTCCTGGACAGTGGAGTGCTCAATCAAAGTGTCAAACAAAACAATTTGCTTGGACCATGGCAACCCAGTAAAGTAAGCATTGGAGTGCGAAGAACGCTTGGAACCATCAACAACGTACAACTTGCCCAATGGGAAACCCTCCTTCGAAGCCAAATCCTCAATCGAGGTCTTCAATTCACCGTCTTCCAACGGAGTGAACTTGTTAAAGAGTGGCTGGATCAAGGAGGGGAAAATAGTCATAAAGAACAATTGCACACCAAGGAAAAACACCATCAAGTAACCAATGAAGTCAGTGGTGGACAGCATGATCTTGAGGAACCCTGCGAAGATGGGGCCTCCAAGGAACCACGAGAGCAACAAAGTCTTGATATTGTCAACGACCCACAACGAAACGGTTTGTTTGTTGAATCCGTACTTCTCCTCCAACACAAAGTGCTGGTAGTAGTCCACGGGCAACGACAACACGGTAGCGACAAACTGCTGGGTAAAGTAGAAAAACACAGAGTGGGTAATCAAACCACCAGCAAAGCGTGGGAGGATGGGGGCCACGAAGGAAAGGAGAGAACCACTGAGATTCCAAAAGGCAGGGAGCAAATCAAACTGAATAGTGACAACATTCTGGACAAGAGACCAAATTCCCAGGAAGAAACGGAATCTGGCTTTGGCACGGGAATAGTCTTGGGACTTGTCGAATGTTTCTTGGTCGATTTCAGCCTTGATACTGGCGGGTGGGGAACGGCGTTTAAGGACCTGGTATTGACGGTACTCGAGGTAGTTTTCAAAGACATACTGTCCGACAGTAAAGCCTAAAATGACATGTTTCCAATTGATATTGGGGTTGTCAAGGAATGAGAAGGTCTAAAGTTAGTAACGCGAATTTTCTTAGTACTATACTAGTGTTGCTACTAGAACGCTAGCGTTCTAGTACTAGCAATATCAGTATAGTGCCTATTGATACACCATTATAGTCTATTAATTGATACCAGTAGTCTATCAATTGATACCAGTAGTCTATTGATACACCAGTATAGTGGTAACTGATACACCAGTATTTCTGTTGGCTAGCACTGTAATCAATAATAGTCATCTGTAATTCATCATTGATGATGTACCCCTGACGACCAAAGTCTAACCTTGGACTGAGTGTTTAACATACCTCTGCTAATGAAAACATGTTGCAAAGTATCAAATGTTCGCCACGTCGTGTGTCAAATTTGTTGTAAACATTATGCAGGAAAAAAACAGGCTGCAAAAGTCAACCAGAGTGATAAAGTACGTGATGTTTCGATGGTCTTTGTTAATTTTTGAACGTGTTTGATGGTATTTGAACGTGTTTGATGAAGTATGTTCATTTTAAGCCAATTTGGGATTCAAGGGTTATCAATGTCTGCTCTCGTAATTTGTGCTTAGGGGTACGAATTGTTGAACATACTATATTCTCTGATTATTCGATGATCTAAGAGTAAGGGTAAGCAATCGTTGAGAATAATAGAGAAGAGCAGAGAACAGAGTAATAGAATAGCAGAATGAACAGAATAAAGAGGAACAATAGAAGGGGTGATGGAGAACGGCTAATAATTTCTTACTGTGCACACCTTACTTCAGGCTTAAACGGCCAAAATGGGCTCATTGTCTTATCTAAGGCTTGACCTTAGTTGGGGCTTAAATGCTCTTTATTGAGCGAGTCAAGAAAGAGCCAATCGTAAATCGGATTGGCAACAAGCTGAAAAGTTTAAAGATGAAAGTTTCTTAAGAATCGATAGAGCCAATGGATACACCGAACTTGGCTCATTTTTTTGGTTACCATTAACGAAGTATCTAGACATACTGGGGTCAATTGACTGCAGACAAACGGGTATGACCCGAAAGTTTAGAATTTGTAAACAGACAGATATCTGTGAATATTTGGAGACTGAAAAAATGAAATCTGAGCCCCTTAAGATGTGGCACATTCCCCCGATTGTTATGGTGGTTTGGAAGTCGGGCAGTATAACGTAGTTAAGGATGCCTAGATTAAGGGATATTTTTGTTTCATACTTGTCAAGACATATTGACGTTACATACTGACTACCTACCCTTATCTATTTAACATAGCATGAGTACCCGATCGAACAATTAAGGAATGCATTTAAGTACATCTGGGTGCAATTGTCTGTGTACCCTAATTCCCTATTTCCTATTTAAATGTACAAAATATCCCACATTTCGAGTAATGAAATTGGATTGGGCGCTTTTATGGGTCCTCCCCACCTGGGCCAGAACCATTCACATGAACAATGCTTTGAATGGGGCGTGTATTGCAATTAGAAGCGGTCCCGGAACTGCGCTCCAGCTAAACATGGACCCCATTATCGACTTCAATGTGATCCCTATGGTTATTTTCAATTACCGCGATCGTTTGAGGTACACCAATCTCCCTGATTTTGGTGACTTTTTGGATATTGCGGCCTTCCCAGACCCAGGAACGATAAACATGCAAGTGAACCTCATTATAGACGAGAATTATGGGGATAATGGCGATACCTTTAGCGAATCGATAACTCTTGGGGACCGTAAACATGGTGATATGGGTCAAAAGGGTCAAATTGAGTACCGGATTGAAGAAAGTGGTGTCTATTGCGTGTACTTCCCCCGGATCGCACGAGACGACAGGATTTTACCACACCCATTCAAGGCTCAATTGTCAATTCGAAATGATGGCTTGTACAAAGGTGTTGCAGTTAACGCGCTCTCATTCCTCTGGACTTTTGTTGCCATCTTGGTTACATACTTTGGTGGTGCGCCTATAAACAAGTCTCTTCTCCCACTTCTAGTTGCCCGATTCCTCGTTCCCTTGGTTCGTATTACAGCCCATGAAATCAATATTGCAAATCCACAAGATAAACGGGCTTTGGTTATGGTGCACTACATGGAGACTTTGGGGCTTGATGTGTGTCATGCATTCCGGACATTTGCCTTGTACTTGGGAAAAGTCCACTTCAATTTCGAACGCCCATCGTTGCTAATGGGTTTGTGCGTGGTATACTATGCGACCTTGTTCTACAATACGGTACTGGTAGACCCCTTTTTTTCGCTGACTGACGTCACCATTGAGGGAAAGGATTATGAGGTGTTGTATGCTTCTGCAATTGTGCGCCCAGAGTACCTCAACTTGTTCCGCTCCAACTTGGACAAGATACTGTTGCTCGTACTCAACAATACGGTGCATTTTCTTGCCACAGCCGGGTTGTGGCTCTATACCGTACGCAGTGCGTACAGACAGTGTAAGGTATCTCCATGCAAAATACGGTTGGCATTTTCGTTGGTGGTGCACCTTGTGGTGTTCAAGGTGGTGAGGTTTGTTGGGCGCGTCCCTCATGTGGAAATCGATACCTATTCCCCTATAGCATTATTTCGTCTATTGAATTCGGGAAAGGACATCGTTGGAGTGAACGTGGTGGATTTGGCTGAGTTGCTGTTGATTTGGGTGATATGGAGGGGCAAAAAGGAAGAGAAAGAAGAAGAGAACAAGATAAAGGATGAGAAGAAGGAAGGAAAGAGAGAAGGAAGAACATCCGAAAATAGATATGCGGATATCGACAATTGGGTGAAGTCAGTCGACTTGGACAACCCACTGGAAAGTCAATCGACTTAAAAAGTGGCAACTTTAAAAGCCCAGTGGGAATCAATCAATTGAAAGCTCCGGTAGTATTGCTATTTTTGACCCACTGACCTCTAATTCTCGTCATGTTTTATTCTACATTGAATTTATAGTACCCATAATTTTAAGCACCTGAAAGTAGATGAAAAGTTGTTACAGACTGAACAAGATTAGGAGATCGCAGACATACAGTTGTTCAGTTTCAAGCAGCTCTTTGTGTTCACAAACGAGCTGGCATTCTTTAATCTATTTTTTCACTTCCACAAAACCAATTTGCACCCATTTTTCGCAGCCATTCCAGATGCGGAAAATTGCACATGAGTACAATTATACAATAGAGTGGAATACAGAACACAGAATACAGAGTATGAATCAACAATCAGACCATTAAACAACAAGAGTACAACAACAATCGAGAATCTCGATTGTTGTGCTACACTAAGTAATACATTATCTATTCATGCTCAACATGATTACTCCTCCTCACATAATTACTCCTCCTCATGATTACTCTTCCTCATGATTACTCTTCCTCATGATTACTCTTCCTCACACTCCACTCTCAAATGAGGATGCCCATCATCCCATCTTTCTACCCCGTAATACCTGCCCATTCTGCCCAAGTTTGAGTAGATCAAGCACCTCACGTGCTTATCCACAAACAACCCCCTTGAGCCCAACTTTGCGCTAATAAGAGTCTTTGGGAGCTTCCCAAACACCCTAGCGGGCCCACTAATATCGAGCACCGTTAACTGTGGTAACTTTTCTAGATCAAGGTCCTCGTCCTCCCAATTTGCTCTGAATTTTTGCATTCTCAGCAAACTGAACCCACCGTGTATGACCGGGGTGTATCGCGAGTACACATCTAGTTCCCGCACGTCTATGCGACCGAGTTCCATTCTCGGGTTGTTTTGCATCTTGAGCTTGCGCAACCCACGGCAGACTCTCACGTCGCGGGTCAGACGGAAGTTGTTGCGGCCCAAGTCCAACTCGTCCAAGGCCAATCCACTCACGTCGATGGACGATAAGCAATTGCTTGCCAAATCAAGTTCGCGCAAGTTCGCAAGCCTCCGCAACAGCCACTTGTCAATGCTCTCCAAACCGCAGTTCTCTATAGTCAAACTCCGGAGATGGTCTGGGAACTCGCTCATGTCTATGGGGAACTTGACACACTTGATCTCCAATTTGCGCAAACACTTGAGCGAGCGCATGTTCCAGGAAACCCGGCGGAACTTGCCGTGGGTCCACCGCAAGGACTCGAGCCGGGGTGGTAAGTCTATAATGAGTGTATCCAATTGAGAAAGCACATCTGCATTTAAAATCTCGAGCTTTTTCAATGAATACGGGAAGTGGGTCGAGTCGAGGTAAAGGTGTTCTTTGGTTGCAAGATCCCCGCTTTTATCTGCCCATAAAGAGAGTCGTAACTCTTGTAGGTTTTCGGGAGGACGGAACTTAAGTAATCCTGGATCCCAACAATGGTTGTTTCTGCTATCTTGTCTAGTTCCCCATATTCTCTCAATGTCTCTTTGTATGTCTCTTTGTGTTGCTCTCTCTATTTCTTCTCCTCTTTCTCTTCCTATTCCTCTTTCTCTTCCTATTCCTCTTTCTCTTCCTATTCCTCTTTCTCCTCCTATTCCTCTTTCACCTCCTATTCCTCTTTCTATGCCTCCCTCTATACCTCCTCCTCTTTCTCTCTCTATACCTCCTATACCTCTGTCCTCTCTCTCTCTCTCTCTCTCCTCTAATCTCTCCCCTCTTATTACCAACTCCAAATCCAAAACCTTTAAAGAAGGGGGAAACACGCCCTCCAAGAAATCTGCCGTCCCCACACACGACTTCACCTTGAGTACCTCCAAAGCAGGTTCATATAAAGACTTGTTCCCCCCCACATCATTGCCATCCACTATCAAAGTGTGCAACGACGGAGGAAGCTTTATATCGTGACCCGCGACGCGGGTATTCAACGACTTGAGTCTCTTTAAATGCGTAAAGTTTGCACGTTGCGGCAACGCACACACCTCCAAATGCTCCAAAGTTTGCGGCAAATTAATCAAGTTCTTATAATCCAACGTCCTCAAACACAATGACCGTAAGGTTTGAGGAAACTTGTGGTAATCAATCGACGTTCCCTCCAAAAAGTTTAGCCTGAGCACCTCCAACCTCGTGGGAATTCGACACCTGCGCAAATCCACAAAATTCACATTGAGTGTCATGAGGGGAGGGTTGGGTATATCTGCGAGCTCGTCCACAAACGAGGTGCCATCGAGCTCCTGCCATGTGAGCTCAACGTTTTCAAAGTGCTCGAGCTCCAACATTTTCTCGGGAAACCACCGGGCCTCTGCGTCCACAAACAAGAAACTGGGCTTGAAAAAGCCCCGGGTGATGCCTTTCATACACGTTTCCCAATCAAGGGCGTACCTGCCGGATCGCGAGGGGTCTTTGGTGAAGTACTCCCATAGTATATGGGCACTCTTGTACTCGGGCTCGAGCGTATAGGCCACCACCTTGCTGAACATCTTTTCAAATGCAAAGGGCTGGAGAATGGGGTCGGAAATGAGATAGCGCGCATCTTCTATGGAAAGGTGGTGGAAGATTTGAGAGAGGATCTCGGGGGGTAGTGAAAAGAGCATTAATCGCAAGCGAGCGCAGCGAGCGAGCGAGAGCTCAATTAGCTAGTCTATTGGGTTAAGTGGTAGACTAGTATTGCAGACAGTATGCACTTTAGTAATACTTTTAGTTCTAGTATTACTTCTATCAGCAATACTTCTCGTAATCCTTCTATCAGTATCCTCCTATCAGTACTTTCTATCCTTTACCGGTACACTTTATCCTTTATCAGTATACTTTATCCTTTATCGTACACTTTATCCTTTATCAGTACTTTCCTTTATGAGTACTTTCCTTTATCAGTACTTTCTATCTTTATCAGTACTTTCTGACCTTTGACTACTATCAGTCAATAGTTGATGAAGTAACCAGTATATGCGAGGTCGAATACTCAAACAATTTGTAGTTGGAATGGTGTTCTGAGCTGTTTCTGTAGGATACAGCTGCTTGTAGTCTGTCTATTATCGTTCTCAAGTTCTCTGTGGTTGACCCTGTCTTCTTCAATCTTTTCTCACTATCTGGCTTATTTTCTATTACCTTGGCTGAATTTCGACAGGCTCAGTGCAATCCCCCGGCTCTGGTGGTGGTCCGTCAACTTGGCAATTCGAACTAACACAAAGCAACTTGTTACGACAATAGTTGTGTGCAGGCTGAACCCTTGACTGATGGAAATAGAAAAAATGCTTTGGAGATTGTGCCTTTCAAAATTAGCAAATACAAAGTCTTGATGTACTCTTATTTCTTAATCTATTTCTATTTACATGATTACACAGTTTTAGTGTTTCTGTGATCTGGTTGCACCAAATGAGGTGAGTTGTCAGTCTTCAGATCACACCAAACGGGTAGAGTTCATAGTGAGTCCTCAGATCACAATGTGTAAGGTATTCAATCATTTTGAGCATTTCAAGAGGACAGAAGTGAGGTGTTGATGATAACTCTTCTGAATCACTTCCATTTGTTTGGTGTTGATAGTCACTCCAATAAGACAGAACGAAATACTAATACACCGCATAGTTACTTCACAACATCTCACTTCGTTCGATGTTGCTCACTTCGTTCGATGTTGCTCAGTAATCCTTCAACAACCTCAACACCTCACTTCGTTCGGTGCTGAGGTTGGTCTTATGCTGCCCCTTCAAATACCCCACATTATGACTCTCAAAGTCCACCAAAAACCTCATCAACCCCACCCTCATCTCCTCCACATCCCCCTTCACATTCTCCACCATATTCCTCTCCAAACACGCCAACAACACCTCGTTCCCACTCAAGTTCCAGATATTTCCTCCCCCATTGTGCCCTGCCAAAAAGTAGTTGTCCACCTTTAAGTAGTTGTAGTACTCCTGCAACCGGTTGCGGAGGTAGGCCTCCGGGTACACCCACACGGGAAGGTACCTCAGCACCAAGTTCAAGTTTTTTGAGAGCGCCCGCACGTCCTCCAACTCGAGATTGTACGCGTTCTTGATGGACACGTCCTCGGCCCTCTCTGGCACCTGCATCTTTTGGTTCCTCCAGAGCTTGGGCAACATACTCGGCACAATACATGTCAGTGGAGCGATGTTTGGGAAGGCGTAGCACACCAAAGGCGTGAACTCCATACACACGAGAAAAACCACGCCGAAAAGCGGGATCTTGATGAAATCGCGACCTGTGCGCCGCATCAATTGGAAATGGTAGCGCGAAAAATTAAAGATTGGACTTGGTTCAACATGTCTCACCACCCCACCCTCCACCCCACCCTCTTTGTGCGAAGACTCAATCTTGTTCATGTAGATTGCCTGGGCCATATCCGCAGTGAGTTTCTGGAAGTTTGGAGAGATTTCCACCACTTTTCCCTTGGAGTTCACATGACTAAGTTTGATGTTCTTGAGGAGCTGGTTCACCTCTTTTTTATTGTTGTAGACATTCTTCACTCCAGTCTTGTAGAAATGTACAATGGACTTGACGTATGCGATCGACTGCTTGACTCCAAGCGTGGCCCGGTTTGATTTGGGGTTGGATGCGGCCACATCCTGGTAGATTTGGTCCTTTGTTTTGAGTGGAGCAGCGAGTGTTTTGGGGGCGTTGATGGTCTCCACCTCGTGGGTTTTGAGAAGCTGTGCGAGGGTCGGAATGCGTTTCGACTGCCTCAAGAGCTCAGATCGCAGGGAGGGGAATGAAAATAGGGACATAACGAACAATGAGCGAACTATAACGAACAATGAGCGTAGCGAATTGTGAGTGTCTCAGTCCAGTAAGAGTTATCAAGTCCTGTCAGAATTCAAACAAAAGTTCCTCTGAAAAGTTCTGAAGTCCCAAAATGTCCCAAAATGTCACTAAAAAATTCAAAGGCAAAGGCTCGATTTGCAACAAATAAAACTTTCAATTAGTGAATCAGTCGATAGCTTCAACATTATCCTGAAGTAAAGCTACTTATTTATCATCATACTATTCTGAAGAGTAAATAAAGTAAACTATTTGCCACTACATACTACTACCACTACTACTACCACTACTACTACTACACCACCACTACTACTCTACTACTACACCGCTACTACTACTACACTACCACTACTACTCTACTACACCACCACTATCACCACCACCACTCTATGTTACCCACCCGAAGAATTACTACCGAGGAGGACCTTAAGAAGTTCCAAGACTCCGACCAATTTGCTGAATTCCTTCAATTCATTCAAGATCTCCAGGACCTGGTTGCTGGGCTCCCCAATGATGCTGATGTCCCAACTTCCCCCGTAATAAATGCTTTGATAAACATGTTGGATCGAGTCGATGAGATTGTTTCTGAAAACCCAGTGGTTCAGGACAAGGATACGTCCAGGTTTGGAAAGATTGAGTTCCGTGACTTTTACGATCAGTTGAAGAAGGAGGCAAATGGGTTGGTGAAGGTGGTTGTTGAGTCTAGTGAATCTTGCAAATCTGAATCTACAACTGAACCTACAACTGAATCTACTACTGACCAACTCTCTGTATATCTTGTCGAATCATGGGGCAATCGGACTCGTATTGACTATGGATCTGGTCATGAACTCAACTTTATGTGCTTTCTTCTTTGCCTCAAGAAAATCGGTGTTTTAACTCCCAATGACTATGCCGCGCTCATTCTCAAAGTCTTCACCAAATATATTAGTATCATGAGAAGACTCCAGAAAACGTACTGGTTGGAGCCCGCGGGCTCCCACGGTGTGTGGGGACTCGACGACTACCACTTCCTCCCATTCTTATTTGGTGCATCGCAGCTCTCGAAACACCCGCACATGACTCCAAAGCTGATCCACAACGATGAGCTTGTCGAGATGTTCTACAAGCAGTACATGTACCTCGAGTGTATTCACTTTATCAACAACATCAAGACCCTCCCAACGCAGCAGGAGGGCAAGCTCAGCTTGAGATGGCACTCCCCAATGTTGGACGATATCTCGCTGGCAAAGTCGTGGCTCAAGATCAAGGAGGGCATGATCAAGATGTACAGGGCAGAGGTTTTGTCGAAACTTCCCATCATGCAGCACTTTATGTTTGGAGACGTGATCGAGTGTCCAGAGGGTATTGAGGCAGGGGATGTGGATGATTGTGGGCATGTTCATATGAGTACGTGGGGTGATTGCTGTGGGATTAAGGTGCCGAGTGGGATTGCAGCGAGTGAGAGTTTGAGGAAGAGTAAGGTGGTGCCGTTTGATTAACTCAAACACGAGCAAACACGAGCAAACACGAGCAAACACGAGCGAAGCGAGTGTTTGCAAGTGTTTGCGAGTTGGAGAATGAGTCCAACAACAAGCGAACAACAAGCGAACAGAACAACAAGCGAACAACAGAACAACAAGAAAACAACAGAACAACAAGAAAACAACAAGAAAACAACAAACGAACAACAAGCGAACAATAGATCAACAAGCCAACAACTCGCTTCGCTCGTTGTTAGTTGCGCCATTTCGGATGTTGAGCGGGAAATTCGCTCGGTTATCAATTCGGATAAGCACAATACATCAATGTGCGAGGTTATGAGAACGGGTACAGCGAGTTGTCCAATGGGAGCGAAGTGGGTTCTCACCAATGAAAAGAATGAGTGAACTTGTTTTACTAATGAACGAGTGAGAACATACAGCATATGTAATAATTCTGCTCATCCATCTTTCCTCTTGTTGAAAAATAAACATATTGAAACGCCCACTTGATCTTCGTTACGCTTACCCGTATAGACATTTCCCTCGCTATACGAGCAATTTCCCCGCTATACGAGCAGATTGTGAGCAATAGTAGTGAGAACATGTGAACCACCACAACAGTTGGACAGAACAATGAATCACATGCTCTTAATCAGTAATGTTCATCGAATCAGGGGATCGAATGTAGTATCGCTAATTCTTTGTTGGGTCTATCTGTGCATCTTATTGTTCGGGATTTCACTTGCTTCTCCAGGACATTTCATCTGCTTTTCGGGTGCTTCTAGAAAGCAGCAACGCCGCCATTGTGCAGATAGCGAATGGTGTTGCAACTTTGCTTGGACTGGTTTGGTTATTTTCCCTAGTGTCTAGTGTTCAAAACAGGACTAATCGACTTGCTATCACTCCCATCTTTTTGCGGTAATTTCACGATTCGCTGATTCTTTGTATATATCAACACAATCGAGTTTGTCACACGGATATATCACTAACTCCGTTGACCTCATTGCTGCGAACACAAAGTTCCAGAACATGAGTGTTCTGCACAGAGAGCAAT
Organism: Kodamaea kakaduensis; assembly: GCA_030558435.1. NCBI lineage: Eukaryota > Fungi > Ascomycota > Pichiomycetes > Serinales > Debaryomycetaceae > Kodamaea > Kodamaea kakaduensis. Next base: position 124,659 of record JAJMSN010000016.1, read on the forward strand.
ATGAGTACTTGAGATTTTGTGATTGGAATGTTCTAATCAAAATGGACCAGTTCAAGTTTTTTACGAATGGATCAGTTCAAGTTTTATAATGGACCAGTTCAAGTTTTATAATGGACCAGTTCAAGTTTTATAATGGACCAGTTCAAGTTTTATAATGGACCAGTTCAAGTTTTATAATGGACCAGTTCAAGTTTTATAATGGACCAGTTCAAGTTTTATAATGGACCAGTTCAAGTTTCATTCCATAGTAATCAATACATTAAATAAATTCATAATATTCTGAAGAATACTCGGTGACACTGTCCTGACGCCGACCTGTATTTCAGCACTTCGCACACTTCTTTTCGGGTCTCCAATTACATTTCCGGTTGTTTATTCCACCCCCTATTCCCCGTGCAGTTGCGCTTTGTTCTTGAACTTTCAGGAACCAAACCACTCTTTGGCGCCATACAGTCATCAAACCCACTGGAACGAAGACACTGAATAGTGTGACCAAGACTGATGACTGATGATGACTAAATGTAAGGGAATGAAGACTTGTAAGCGGATAAAGACTTGTAAGCGGATAACTTGTAAGCGGATAACTTGTAAGCGGATGAAGACTTGTAAGCGGATAAAGACTTGTGATTGAAGAGTACTGCTGTCTTACCAACGCTCGCAACCCTTGGCTGCGAAAAGTATTTTGTGTAAATTTCGCACCTGGACGATAGAATTGCTCATGGGAACTGGCACTAAATTGCGCTCGATCAACTATAAAAGGTGGCCAGTCCTCAAGTACTCTTCAATTCTACATGTTCTTTCCACTTCTCAACCTCGCTATCTTTCTTCTCCAAGTCCAATCTGCCAAAGTCGTCAGTCTTGACCTCAATATCGGCCCCGATCTCCACCGTAGTGGCTCGCAGCACTACCCAGTTATGACTCAATTCAGGATTGGGTCTGAGAAAGAGGAGGTTCTGGTAGGCCTTGATACGGGAAGTTACGATTTATGGGTCCCGCTCCCCTCTGCACTGGATCTGCTTTTACGCTTTGGGTCCTATGATCCTTTCAATTCCACCTCCGCAATCGATACAAATACTGGGGCAAAGGTTACTTATGGTGTTAGAAAGAGGAACCTTGAGGAAAACCTCAAAGGAAACCTCCACAAGAGGACTGGTGAAATTGAGTTCTACCTTGACGATATCGAGTTCAACAACGACTTTGTGCTCCACAATGCCACTATTGGCGTGGCCAACCTGTCGAATGCCGCATTCCCTATATTTGGTCTTGCTGGAGTCCACCAAGACGGGCTGTACCCCACCATCGTGGGATCTCTCAAAGAAAGTGGGGCCATTGACACTGCGGGGTTCTCGCTCTATGTCGCCGATGACTTTAGTGGACAGATTGTTTTTGGGGGAATTGACCATGCCAAGTACTCTGGCGAGTTGTACAAGAACCAAAAGGCGGCGGGATTCGGAATCCACGTTAACACCTACTCATTTGCCGGAGTGGAGTACCAATACAACCGCACCATGATTATCGACAGTGGGTGGAACGTCAACTTCGGACTCCCAACAGATGTGTACAATGACGTTTATGATTTGTGGAAGAATTCCAGCTCCGCTGACATGTGCACGGGGCCTTCAGACCTCACTTTTTCATTCGCAGCTGAAAACGGCCTGCTTGAGTTTGCACTCCAGGACTTTGTGAGACAGAATGACGACGGGTCTTGTTTCTTGGACATTGAGCACGCTGCGAACTTTTTGGTCTGGGGGACAAAGGGGTTTACACATGCGTATCTCGCAGTGAACTTTGATGAGGATACTATTTCGTTTGGAAAGAAGGTGAATACAAATGAGACGAATGTTGCCTCATTCTGAATAACGAGCAAAGCGAGTTGTTCAACACAATAATAGTATTAAACGGTAGTAGCAGTAATTATCAGCGAATCTTAGTCAGTAGTCCACCTGTCGAAGTTTTGAATCTCTAATCGAGTGTGCCAATCCATCTCAATCTAGTCTAATTTGAGTGAGCTGGGATTTTGTAATATCTCTACGTCAGGATGGCTGCAAAAAAAGAAACTCTGTAAATGCCAAAAAATATGGAACGCTGTTGGCTAATGAGTTGTTTTTTCATAAAAAGAGTTCATAGGAAAGGAGAGCTCATAGGAAGGGAGAGTTCATGGAAAGGAGAGTTCATAGGAAGGGAGAGAATCAGGGTGTTTTTCACAAGCTAAGTGAACTACAAACTAGTGAGTTGTAAAAATAAATTAGAATGAGAGAATAGTCACTTTTTGGTCCGTTTGTGAAATTTTGACCTACAATAAGCTTTTTCACTTTATAATTGGCTAATGCTGCAATGATGTCCACAAAATGAAGGATTGCCCATAGTTTGAGTGTAAGAAGCTTTAAAGCACTGGGACTTTTTTCCGTTTTTCGCAAGTAAATTAACAATAATGGACCAACATGACCTCACTTACCTGACCTCTCAAAGATACCAAACTGTTCCAAGTGTACCTCTGCTTATAAAACCTTTTAAAACACTTTCATTACCTAGATCATTTCGATACACATTCCTAAATATGCCTTTCTTGTTTCAAACGACTGGACGGTCTCACAGTACTTTATGCAGTACCATACAACCTGAATCAGTCCGCTCTAAATCAACTCAAGTGCTAGATGGTAATAAATGATAAAGATGTACTGCTACGGATTGACTTGATTGTGAGTCGAATTGTAGTAATTCAATTACCTGAATAGTCTGAATAGTGTGAATGGTCTTCATAGTTCAGTGTTCAGCATACTGGTAGTTCAGTTGTACTAATACCAGTAGTACTAGTAATAGTAATAGTAGCAGTAGTAATAGTCCCAGTTTCTACATTACCGGTCTAGCACATTCTCATGACACTGACTTGAAAGACCTAGGAATGCACATGTGCCATGTCTTACATTTAGCCTACCCTACCCAAATCGTCAAGTATTCGCACAAAATCAATTGTAGTAGAATCAAGTGTGGTTCAGTGTCTGGGAGCGATGTTCTGTAGATGATCTCTATATGTTGTATCTGTTGAATCTATCTATCTGTCTATCTGTCAATCTGTCAATCTGTCTATCTGTCTATCTGTCTATCTGTCTTTCTGTCTATCTGTCTATCTGTCTATCTGTCCATCTGTCCATCTGTCTATCTGTCTATCTGTCTATCTGTTCCCTGTTCTCACCTCTCATAAACTTCTTATATATCTTAAATCTACTCATTCTCTTACCCATCTACTGCACCACTTACCACTTGTCACTCGCTTCGCTCGTGTCAAGTTGTGTACGCTCGTGCCAAGTGTATCGTTGTAAGTAAATCCTTTTTTATTTTTCTTTTCGCCACATCATGGTTGAAGTCTCGCTCACGGTCGGTAAACTCGACGCCTCGCTAGCCCTTCTTCTCACCAAAGACCACCATCTCATTGAATTCCCCACCATTCTTTTGCCCGATGGGATCAAGGCCGGGTCAATTGTCAAGATTCGGTGTGAACAGGACCACGCGACCGAAACAGAGGAAAGTAAACACTTTGCTGCCATTCAGGACGAGATCCTCGCAACTTTCGGCACCAATCTCCCCTCCCCCCCCGTGCTTAAGATCAAGAATGTGACGCAAACGCTGTGTGTGTTGGAGTGGGACCCGTTGGAGCTCGGCACGCTGTCGATCAAGAACCTTATTCTACTCAAGGACGGCAAGAAACTCGGTGTGATCCCCCAGCCTTTGACCAACCGCACCACGAAATTGTCTGGGTTGCCCATTGACAAGCTGTTCCAGTTCCAATTGCGTCTTGATACGACCGCAGGTGTGTATTCACTGGAGGTGATTGAAGTGACCACGCACAAAATGACTGATTTGAGTGGAATCACAGTGTGTTTGGGAGACCTTTCGCCCAACGACGCGTTCAATGCCGACGACATTGAAGACACATTGAGAAACATGGGCGCAAACCATCCCGCACAGAGGCAGATCAAGGTGGACACCACCCACTATGTGTGTACCAGAGAGGTTTCAAACAACCCAGAGTATGTGAAGGCAGCGGAAATGAATATTCCTATCATCAGACCAGAGTGGTTGAAGGCGTGTGAGAGGGAACGCAGGATAGTTGGAGTGAGGAACTTTTACGTGAAGGATTGTGTGTTGCCGGATATCTTTGCAATGGATTATTGGAAGAAGAAGGAGAGGAAGGAGGAGAAGAGGGAGGAGGTGAAGAAGAGTGAGGAAAAGGAGGAGAAGAAAGAGGGAACAAGTGAGGGAACGAGTGAAGGAAAGAGTGAAGAAAAGAGTGAAGAAAAGAAAGAAATAAATAAGGAAGTTCCTACAGCTGCTAGTATGACTGCGGCGGCTTATGAACCGTTTGAAGAGCCACCCATCAAGGAAATACCGTTGGGGGACACGGTTGAGATTACGATAAATGAGCCTGTTGAGCCGTCGCATGCGCTTGTTGAGGAGGAGGTTGATGAAATAAAGATGGAGGAGGATATGAAGGAAAAGGAAGAGGAGATAAGGGAGGAGGAGGAGAAGGAAAGGGAGAAGGAAGAGGCAATGATTCCAGAGGATGAGATTGCAGAAAATGGTGATTTGGGGGAGAAGGGAGAGGAGGAGGTGAGAAAGGAGGAGGAGAAAAAGGAGGAGGAAAAGGAAGAAGAATTAAAAGAGGAGGAGGAGAAGAAGGAGGAGGAGGAGGAGGAAGAGGTAGAAGAGAAGGAAGAGGAAGAAGTAAAGGAAGAGGAAGAGGTAAAAGATAAGGAAGAGGAAGAAGTACAAGAGAAGGAAGAGGAAGAACAGGAAGTAAAAGAAGAGAAGGAAGAAAAGGATGACGACGGATTTGCAGAGGTAGATATTGGGGGAAGTCCACAAAAGGAGTAGATAGATATGAAAATGAATGAACTGAACATCAGCGGAGCGTTGTTCAGAAAAGTACGAGAATACAATAGAAATGTGATAGGAAGGAAAATGTGTAGACAATTGAGCGAAGCGAAATTGTGAGAGACATTGGATGTTGAGCATGTTGAGCCAATGAGTCAACTGAGATGGTTCATGAAAAAGTAGTTCTTTTCTTATCTCTATTTCTCACGAATCTGTTCTCATTACGCTCTTTCTCTTAATCTCTACTCATCCATATCTCATTATTACTCCATCTCTCATACCGTCGTACTCTACTGTCATACTATCTCTCATACTCCATCATCTGTCACTCCATCATCTGTCACACCATCATCTCTCGATATTACACATTCTCCACCTTCCACATATCATTACAAAGCAACAGCTTCGCTCGATGTTGCACCTTCTACACTTGCTCTTCTAATCAGTATCTTTAACTATTCATTATCTTCACTGGCACTTGAAAGCGATCAGTTCGGGCAGCAACATCTCGCTTCGCTCGATGTTGCTGTTACTACTCTCCAAACAACCTTCTCACCTTCTTCAACACACTATCCTTCTCTGGGTCGTATGGGTGGTCCTTCGAAGGAATCTCGAGAATCGCAGGGAACGCATTCGTGTACGAGTCCACCTTATACCTGATTTCGTCCGCCAAGTGCTGGTTGATCAACAAGATGGCAATGTCGTCCCTCTCGGTGAACTTGTCAAAGGTCTCTTCAATCTGCTCGGTGGTGGTTTTACCGGGCACCACAGTGAGGAAGTTGGTCTCTTTGCCAGGCTCGTTGGACACCTGGCCCACACCCGCAAGAAGAAGTCCGGTGACAGAGTCTTCGTCGGCAATTGCAGCAATAAGACTGCGGCTTTCACTCATGTTGTGGAAAAACAAAAGACACGAGCGAACGAACAATTGAGCACACAATTGAGCGCAGCGAAATTGTGTGCTCAATTGTTGAAGATTAAAGAAGAAAGTTTAGATAAGATGACTATGAAAGATGTTAGTTGATTAAGGTAGAAGTTGAAGATGTAGGCAGATTAAAAAGTTCACTACGATAACTAGATAACCACAGATTAAGACCATAGATAAGAAAAAATTATGAACTTAATAGGACAATAAGAGACAAGTAAATGAACATGAGAGTAGCAAAGTGGTGTTGAGTTCATTTGCTCGTATTAGTTTTGACCTGACTCATAATGTGATTATCAAAAAGTACCTCGCTCGGACATCAACAAAATCACTTTGCTCAATTGTTAAAAATTCAAGACGCACAACAACCAAGCGACAATCTCGCTCCGCTCGACTGTTCGCTTGGTTGTTGATTGTAAAAAATGCGATTTCTGTGGATCGAACACAGGACCTTCAGATTAACTGGACTGAATCTCTTCAGTCTGACGCTCTCCCAACTGAGCTAAAACCGCAGAACCCACGCCGGGAGTCGAACCCGGAATCTTTTGATTAGAAGTCAAACGCGTTAACCATTACGCTACGCAGGCATTTCTTGAAAGTATCTAGGGAGTTGGAAAAGCGGTGGTGTAGCCCTCAAAAAAAGAGGAGAAAATGGCTGTAGAGACTGCTGGAGACATGGTAATGGCTTTGGGGTTGAAGGACTGTGTTTTTGAAGACGTTCACTCTTTTTTCCATAAAAGGCGTAGCGTTTTATGTCAATTATTCTGTCGATTTATGTCAAATATTTTATGTCAATTTGTCAAATATTTCATGTTCAGTAGCTCTTATTATACTCCTATTCTTTACTTCTACTTATTATCTCAAAACAACCTCGCTACGCTCGATTGTACTCGATTGTGTTTCTGTTCTAACAATCTCGCTACGCTCGATTGTTAATTTCTTATCGAAACAATCTCGCTGCGCTCGATTGTTTCAATTTTCATGCTTCGCAGACTCCAGACCCTCCGCTCCTTCAGCACCACCCCCCTTTCCCTCGCTGGCCACTCCAAATGGGCCAATATCCGCCATGACAAAGCCAAAAACGACGCCAAGCGACTGAAAGAAGCCACCATGATTGCCAGCAAGATCGAGGTCAGTGTGCGGCTCGGTGGAAGAGAAGCCAATGCCCAGTTGGATACACTCGTGGAAAAGGCCAAGAAACTCAATGTCGGCAAGAAGATCATCGAGTCGGCCATTCGCAGAGGCGCCGGTGAAATTTCCAACGATGGTCCCATTGTCAATGATGTTCAGTACGAGTTCATGGGCCCCAACGGTGTGGCCTTTGTCATCAACGCGAGAACAGATAACAAGGCACGTACTGTGTCGATCGTAAAGGCGGCACTCAAGGAGTTCAACGCGTCGTTGAGTCCGTGTCTCTACTTGTTTGAGAAAAAGGGCGAGATCATCTTTTCTTCGGAGCAGAGCTTGGATGAGTTGTTGGATACTGCCATTGAAATTGGTGCCGAGGATGTAGAAACGTTCAAGGACGAGGAAAATGAGTACGAGGGAGACAAGTTGTTTAGGATGGTGACGGGTGCGCAAGAGCTTTTTGCAATTCTGAATGAGATGTCAAAGTTGGGGTACAAGTTACAGGAGAGTAAGGTGGTGTATGTTGCTGAAAGCGAGGTGGATTTTCCAGAGAATTATCAAAAGGGGTTTAGAAAGTGTATTGAGGGCTTGGAGACTTCTCATGATGTGGTTGATTATTGGACGAATATAAAGAACGAATAACGAGCGAAGCGAGTTATTCCTTGTACGAGAATACGAGAATAGCGAGCGAAGCGAGTTATTCGAGTGAAATCAGCTGAAATGAATCAGGGAATAACGAGCGAAGCGAGTTATTCTAGCTTTGAATAACCACAACCCGTCATTTGAGTAAATCCAGAACCAGAAAACTGAGTCATTGAAAATCTACAATCGCAAATTGAACTACTGATTCAGTTCACCATCGTTATTCAATGAATTCAAGAACCACGGTTCCTGATTAAATAAGTGAAACCTCACTTCACTCGTATTCGGAAGGATCACCTTGAAAACTCAACTGTTTCTCTTCAACTTCTTCTCATTCTACACATCCTTATCATTAGTGCATTTTTGTATATACTCCATAATAGAATACTATAGATCCAAGCATTACTTGTTCTTCTCGGCATCCTCGTTCAACACCTTGTCCAAGTTGGACAAGTTGGCGTTCTGCCACAATCTCAATTCCTGGTCGTACTTGAAGTGTCTGTAGGTGAAGAACATACCGGAGCAGATGGCAGCACCCATGGCAGCAAACAATGGGAACATCTCAACTGGGACAGGGACCTTCTTTGGGCCGTTCTTCTTGGCCGCATTCAACAATACACTGGTAGCTCTCATCTTGGTGTTTAAATCGAACCACTATACTTTTTTTCAATATAAAATGGGTCGTGTGGGGGAGAGAAAAATGTGAGCGTTTTGGTTGGTTGGTGGTCATGTGATATTGACACGTGACAATAACTATAGTGAACTGATTGAACTGGAGAACTAGAGCTGAACTGGAGAAAGGTTAGAACTGAAGAACAAACGAGCTCAACGAACAACTGAACTACAAATTCATTCAACTGAACTCAAACTGAATAGCAACATTGCAATTAATGGGCCCAAAAAATCAGTTCATCATTATGTAAGGTTAAAGTAAGCGTACAATTACTCTTTATAATGTCTTTGACAATAAATATCTAGTCTAACTTGGATGAAGGACATCCTTCTGTGTAGAAAGGGGAAGCCTTTCTCTAACTTAGTTCTCAATTTGAGTTCTCTAATATCTTCAATGTCTTCTAAAATGTACTATCCTGGTACTATCGAATATTTCTTGGTTCTTCTTTCTTCTTCTTTTCTCTTGTTATCTTCATTCTTCTCCGCCTCTTCTCTTCTTTCTTCTCTCTTCTCTTTTGTCACTTCATTTTTCAGTCTTCACCTCTTCTTCTCTTGTTCACAGATATGAAGATATGAATGAATATAACGGGAAATTTACGAACGATTTGCTCCACTCATCGCTCGAAGTCATATTCACAGCTATTCGAATGATGAGCGAAGCGACTCATTCGACTCATCATTCGGCTCATCATTCGTGATGGAAGAATCACAAACGATTCACGAACGATTCGCTTCGCTCATCGTTCGCTCATCGTTCGCTCATCATTCGTTACCAACTATGTATAGCCTCTCTCAAACTATCATACACCAACCAACTCACAGCCATCGACGGCACAATCTTGTACAAATTCGCAGTCAATCCCTTGTATCCGCCCCTCAATCCCTCATTTTTAAATATCAGCACCAACGCATGCCCCACCAGTCTGTACTGAAATCCCAACTCTCCCCCCGCCATACTCGCGACCTGGTACCTCTTCCTCAACAAGTCCAACGGGTATATGAGAACCCCCCCAATAAACAGGGAAAATGCACCAGCCAGTAATTTCCAGATGGGGTTCAGCCAGTCCTGGGCCGAATTGTTCATCATGTCCCGCAACTTCTCATACAATGTAAAGTTGATTGCAACATACGGTGCCACCCCAAGGGTCGTCGGTACAAGACCACGGTAAAGTCCCGGGATTCCTCCTTCGTTTCGGTAAACTTCCTTCAAGGTACCCCACACTGTTGGAGGTTTTGCGAGTTTCCCGCGCTGGAGCCTGTTTAAACTGGCTGTTTGAACTGTGATTCGCGCCCGGATGAGATCAAGGGGGTACGTCACCAAAACACTGCTTATTCCGCCCACACTTCCGGCAATCAACCTCTCGCTCGCATGCAATTCGTTCGTGCCTTTGTACTGGAGAATCAACACCTTTGTCTTCTCAAACACCGAATATTGAACGGCACTGTACGGCACAATGCGCACACAGTTCAACAAGTTGCCCCGGAACCACCCGCGCCAGCCTTCCTCGCGGTACATTTTGAAAATGGTCGAGAACATGCCGTTGTACGCAGCGGCACCTTGGCCTTGGAGCTGCAATAGAATTTTGGCCCGCTCAAAGGGCGACACGACAGTCCGCGATACAGCCCCGGCAATGCCCCCGGAGATGAAGGACGCATTCAGGTCCTTCTTAATGAAGGCCTTGATCTGTTGGTACGTCTCGAGGGAAGACATGGAAAAAATGATATCGATTACGATTCGGAAATGCAGTTAAAGAGTGAAGGGAGAGAGAAGGGGAAGAAAAGTTAAGGGGAGAGTAGAGAAGGGAGCGGGGCCTTTGTTCAAATCTCGTTTCGCTATATAAAGTCAGTGTATAAAGTCGGTATATAAAGTCAGTAGCTCACGATCAATCTTGATCGCCGGGTGTGGAGACGGATCAATGGATGTGGAGAAGTGTGGAGATGGCATCATAACCGTACTTGCACAATATGAATGACGGTTTTGTAACATATGTATTGTCTAACACCGGTGAATACCAATGGATACCCGGGTTCTTATTGGATCATTGAAATCGATCTCGGTCTAGTCAAATGATCGGCCTAATGTACGGCATCTAAAACCGACGAGCGAAGCGAGTGAGTTTTAAACGAACAAATAAATAAGAATGTACATTTAACTACCAGGACAACACTCAAGAACTACTTAGTTACAAGTACTACCTAGTATAAAAAGCACTCGCTTCGCGAGTTAAAAAAATGCGCAAACCCGGAATCGAACCGGGGGCCCAACGATGGCAACGTTGGATTTTACCACTAAACCATTTGCGCGAGCTCCGAGACGGGGAATTGAACCCCGGTCCTCCGCGCGACAAGCGGAGATTCTAGCCACTAAACTATCTCGGACTTTTGTGAAGTAGAGAGAAAGTGACAGAAAGCGCTCAGGTTGAGAAGGTTGTGAGCGTGAAATTTTTCGGATTGGGTAATACCTATTCGGGTGATAGTCGGGTTTTGTACGCAATGGTTCTGGTATCATGAGGACGCAATTCGTGTAATCCAAAGGCAGTCGAAACATCAAGGTAGTTCATGTAGGTAATATGGTATTTATCAAAAAGAAAATGAGGGAAATCATATGATCGTGTGCTTCTTGAAATGCCTAGTTTGTAGCCATAGTTGATAATAGTCAGAGGGATTGAGACACGCTAGACCTAAATGACTAAGCCAAACAAAGGAAATACAAATACCTCAACATCTCCAGACATCTTCACACTCCGTTCTATTGTCTTTGAGTAAAATGTCTAGAGATTGGATGTGTGTTTGCTTCTTTTCATTAGCAGACACTTGAGTTGCTAGTTCAATCCTGACATCTATACAACTTTCATCAAGTTCTTATTCAGTTTAATCCTTCGATGGATGGAACCAATCAGTGAGTAGAAAGAGGGATGGAAGTTGGGGCATTTCACTCTCTTTGTGTTCTAAAATTGGGTGCAAAAAAGATGCACAGAACTTAGAGATGTTCAGACTATCACTTCTCAGGTCAATATTTATCGTTTATCAAAGATTAGATGATACAAAGCTGGAAACTTGTGGAAATAGAATATGTTACCAAGTATCACTTATGGATTTTATTTTCACTAATTTTACAAAAATCTTGCAAATTTGAAGAGAATTGTCACACAACGTAAAACCACTAATACATGTTTAATATTTTCTTTTTTTTTAATCTTCTTACGATACTAGTACTCCTATTATTTATTCTCATGCTATTCTATTTATGTGTCCTCGCTTTTACTCCATCAATACCTCTCCACTCGCCAACACTCGCTTCGCTCGTTGTTGGCTCGATGTTGGCTCAACTCCACAACTCCGCCCACCCTATATTCTTTCTCACTGCCGCAGAGTACCCCTCATGATACTTTATCCATATCCTCTGCACCTCCGTCGTATCTGCCACTGCCTGTGTTGGCATCTCATCATACTGCCCCTTAAAAAAGTCCATTGGGTTCATCTTTTGCTTCTTGCGCAAAGGCTCCACTACCGCCTCTACCGCCTTTGGCCCAATCTTCGCCATTGTGAGCCGCTCCATTTCTGCCGTGATCAAAGGAAACAAATTCTGTCTACATTTCTGGGACTTTGCATCTGGAAAACACACCAGGTCCCAATTTGGAGCGAACTGCAACATGACATTCCCCGTATCCAAATCGCGCTCGTTTTCCAACGTCAAGTCGAGTTCAGACACCAACGTCGTAAGTCTTTCCACCACCTTTCTTTCGTGCGATTTCAAGTTTGATTTGGCCTTGGACGAGAGTTCCACATCCATAATCCGAGTCAAATATGGGAGAAAGTATGTCGAGTAAGTGTCGTACTGGTACCCCACCGCCACCTTTGTACTAATAGGCAACGTTTCCACCATTTTTTTGATCACTGCTTTATTCTGCTTGATTGTCTCAATAGTTTCGTACTCCAAGTTCTTTGCATTGGGGATCAACGGAGCCGCATTCTGACGTCCAGGGTTGATTTCACTAAACAATTGCCACACTTTGAGTCCCACACTCACCAAGTACGAGATATCTGTTTGGCTCTGAGTCCCCTGGTCGTAAAATGCAAGCCAGTCCGAAAGTTCCCCGGGTTTTTCGAGCGAATCGTCCTGGACTTTGATTGCATCCAAGTACCTGTCAAAAGACCCTTTTATCACCTTGTCAAATGACGTCATGCTCCCAGCAGTCGTCCTGCCACTCCCATTGGTCATGGTGTCCAATAACTGCATAAAGTTCTCTTCTTTGCGGAGATGTGCAGACCGTTCAAAAAGCCCATTCACCATCTGGAACCACGAGATCTGCATGTCCATCCGCCCTCCCGTGCCAGTTCCCCCCGCAAACTGGAGGTGGTTGAGACACGCCCGAATATCTCCCTCACACACTTCGACCACATCGGTGACGTACTGAAAATCCAAGTCGAGCTTCTCTCGTTTCCCCACCATCATGAGATGGTCCTTGACCGTACGTAATGCGTTCCCCTTGCCCTTTCCGGGTCGTTTGTATCCCACAATATCGCACATTGAGCGGAGTTTTTCCATGGGCGACAGCCCAAACGCCCGCGCATTGGAGCTGTAGATATCGTTGGCTATGCAAATAATGGGCCTATTGATCGAAACCTTGCTCTTCTTGCCCTGGAGATTACCCAAAACTCGTACAACCTCAGCAAGGTTCGCCAATGAGTCTACTTCGTCAATCACAAGACATGTGGGCCGACCCCCAGACGTCACAGAATTGGTGGTGAGCGCATTGACTATCCGCAAACGGACCCCACTTCCATCTGCGCTCGTATCAAGACTATTGGCGGCATTCAATTCCTCAACGTAGAACCCGAGCTGGCGCGCAATTACGTGAATCGACGCGGTTTTGCCAATTCCAGGTGGTCCGTGTACAAGGAGGATTTTCCGCGAGAAGGAATTGTGGAACGGATTCTGATGCTGTTCTTTATAGTTCTCCACGTATCCCTTGTTATTCTTCCAATCACGTAACCAGTGTAGCACCCTTCTATACAGCTTGTCATTTCCAGCAGAACATAGGTCTACAAACCGTACTGGGTTGTACTTGGATGACCATACTTCCGATGTAGATTTTCGGGGTTGAGGTTCTTGAACATCCTTCATTTGCTTGTTCAACTCAACCTGGTTGAAGAGCTTGTCCATATCGATGTAGTTACATGGCTCATCAATGACTGGCGCCTTTTGGGGGGGCTTTTGTTTGAGTGTAATGGTAGCCCCATTGGAAAGTTTGACCACTTTGAAGTGCGATGACGTGGGGAGCCCAAGTTCCGCATTTATTTGAGGCTCGACATGTGAACCAAATAGCGACGATTGGGATATGTCCTGTTCATTACCAAAGAGCGATGACTGCCCTATATCGAGGTCTTCGTTAGACATACGCGTCGAAAGAAAATATCGCGATTTTCGCGTACGAGATTGATGCTACGATTAAAAGACATAATATGAAGGAATATATCAGAAGATAGACCACCCGAAACATTGGGAGTGTTATAAAGAGATGTAGCTGTTTCGCAACAGCTACATAATAACGCGCCCTAAACTACGTGAAACCCACCAAATCCTAATATATTTTATTTACTGTAAACAACCAGATGCTTTTACTCTGGCATACTGTTCTTCTATTGACACTTTTTATGAGCTTCTCAATCAACCACAACAATTTGCTTCGCTCATTGTCTGTCCATCTATTGATACTTGAGCTTCTCAGAAAAACAATTTGCTCCGCTCATTGTTTTTCTTATTCTCCAAACCTCTTCAACTCAATCTGCTCCTCCTCATCCCTACTCTTCTCATTTCCCAGTCTCAACAACTTCTCCACCACATTCTTCTGATCCTCCTCCAATGTCTTCACCACAGCCTTGAAACTCTCCGAAGACTGTTTCACCAAAAAGATAATACGCTCCTGGAGATACTCGCTCAGAATCTCCCCATCGTATCTCACCAAGAGCGGAATCAAAATCGAGTAGAGCGCAACCAACTTGTTATCATCGTGCAATCCACGTGTAAAGAGAAACAAAATCTCAAACGCGAGCTTGGACCCTGGTGTCCCATCGGTCAATTGGTGTACCAAGGCTGCAACCAAGTACTTCACTGCTGGTACGTGCTTGGTTTCCGCATACCGTAATAATGACCGGATACACAGAACAGCAAGATCCAGATCGGTTTCCATCATCGACGTCAACACATCCGCAAGAATACGAGACTCCTCGTCACTAAGAACAACATCTCCACACGTAACCAAAACCAACGTCGTGGGTACGGACTCAGCCATATCGTAGTGCTCACGCACAGATGCAAAGAAGGTCGCAATCAATTGTGGGTGGCTGCGTGATGCCAACGCAAGTGTCTTCACGTGGGGGAGCACGAGCTGGATCATGGTGTTGTTGCCGTGTTCATAAACCTTGGCAAACACGAAAAACAAGCACGCTTGAAGATCGTATTGCATGTCTGGGGGGAAGAACGCAATCATCTCAAGAAGAAGGTGGAGGTTATAACGGAGAATATCGAGGTTCTGGTGTGTGTACGCATTCTTCAATGCCCATTGGTGGGTCTCGCTGTTGGCATCGTAGTCCAGACGCAAAAATGGAAGAATCCTAAAGATTGGAAGCATTCCCACACGCAAAAGCTCAAGTGAGGGAGACGACAACTCCTTGGCAGATTCCGAAGTTCCTTTGGTTCTGGTCTCCAACATCTCCTTGGCGACCCGCACAACACCCTTTTGTACCTCGGCATCGTCATCAATCAATACCAACCGATCAAAAAGATCAACCAACTCGGCAAAAATCTCATGGTTGAATAACATATCCACAAGGTCGGGGTTCTGTACCAAGCGTGCCATCGACGACAACACTTGCGGAACATTCTTGTTCTTGATGAGTGATTCCACACACTGGCTAAAGAGCACAAAGAAGAATTGCGAGTCCGCAATCTTGGGCTGTTCCGCCAACTCAATCGTCAATACAGATATAAAGTTGATCCAATAGTCTTGATAGAGGTCCAACTCGCGGTCTCCACTAACTTTGAGCGATGAAAATTCACGCAATACCAAAATCCAAAGTGACGTGAGAAGATTCTGGTACGTGTTGAGGGTCGACACAAGTTCTGGATCGGCCCCAGATGAAGCATCGATACGAAGAAGGGCCCAGCAGTTCAAGATCGCCAACTGAATGGATTTACGCCCGTACTCACTCATATTGTCAAGGTACCCAAACTTCAAGAACTTACCAGATGAAATTTCTTCAAGGAGGTAGATCAAGGTCCTCAATATACGCTGCTTCGAATAATACTTGATGTGCGGAAGGTTGATAAAGGTCAGACAAACATGAATGGTGCGGACCATCACCCGAGTATCAGAAGTGGGACTGAAACATGGCATGAGTGCACTAATGATTTGGGCCTGTTCCTGTTCAAGAACAGAGGGTGGGGCGTCTCCGTCCTTGTCTTCCCACAAGGGGTCAACTCTGTCTCCAAACAACAGCAAAACACTATCGAGTAACGTGACTCCAGCCAAACGCACAACACCCACGGGGGACGTTGATCCAAGGAAACACATCTTGACGATATCGGAGATACGAAGTTCCAATTTCGCAGCCATGTCAGCGTCGTTATGCGCAGTGCCAAGTAATCTATCGGTGAGAACAAACAAAAAGAGCTTGAACTCCCACGAAATCGGCTCTGCCTTGTCGACAGCGGGTGTTTCTCCAGAAACAATACCCTCGGCTTCCTCATCGTGCAACACAACCTCGCTGTTGGACTTCTTTTCACGCTGCGCGAGAGGAAGAAGCTTACGCAGGTAGTGTGCAGCTAAAAAGGGGGTCGTGAGACGACGCGCCAGCAGCCTAAAGAGGGCGTGTAATGTCGTGAACCAGTTGGCACTGACTGTAGATTCCATCCAAAGACCAATGAGACGCTCCAAGGACGCACAAGGCTTGATCTGCATTGCCACCCATACCATACGTTGAGTATCTGGTGAAAGAACTTCTGGGCCGCAAAGTTGAACAAGCTCAACATAGGTGTCAAATGCAAGCAGGTAGAGCGAGTCACTCGTACAGAACGGGAAGATGGAAGAGGAAAGCGTGGTTGGAGACGCGGCTGAACATCCAGTCTTCATGTTACCCTGTGCCACCACATCAAGTAGTTTGGCTATCCATTGAGGCGAAAACATGGTCCTGTCGTAAATGACAATTTCCTGGAGAAGCCCCAAAAGAACAGCGTACGAGTGCGAGTAATCAGACGAGGTAACAAGCCCAACTCCAAGTGATGCCAGGAGCGTAAGGGAAAAAAGATACGAAGTGGAAGTGGAAGCTGAAGTTCCAGGCGATGGTGGTTTATCACCTTCAGCTTCGTGCCGCTTCCTGATCTCAGGCCCTAATATTCTCGCACATACCCTCAACAATTCCATACCAACACCGGCAGTGCTGTAAACTACCCTCAAGTTAACCAATGCTCTGTTTTCAACTTCGTACCCGTACTCGATGGCTACAAAACTCTTGTAGAGACGTTCGAGCACACGGTCCACATAACTTTCGCAATCGGTGTTACCATCAAGCAACACCAAAAGTGCACGCATGGCATAGTGCTGCACCACAGGGTTGGGATCTGCGGCAAGTTGCATTGCAACATCGAAAATCGAGTCGAATCCCTGGTGAGTATGCGCATTCAAGTAAGCGAGCTCCAAAACAGCACGGCCTCTGTTCCATGGACTTTCGTCAGCAACAATGGCACGTACCCTAGAGGTTTGCACGGCTTCGGCATCCCCAAGGAGCTTGCACGCCAACCCAACAGACTTGGCACTGAGCAGAACCACCGAGTCGTTATTCAAGGTGATCTTGGCAATGACATCAAGAACAGCACGCACGGTCTCAGCCTCCATGGTGTGGGAGTTTTGAACAGCATTCACTAACATCCCGTGAAGAGCTTCGGAAACATTGACTTGAACCGCGCGGTGACGCATGGCGTTGTTGGTAGACCCCAAGGACGTTCTCATCATCTCGAGCAAAGAAAACTGGATTTGCGTACTCAATAAAGGGAAAACAGACTGGAAAAGCTCGATGGAAAGGTTCACCAACGAAGTCACAATCGATCTTTGTGGAGCGGAATTGATGATCAACGCAACAGAATCATAGGTGATACTGGTGGCAGGTGATGGAACCAACTTATCAAATATATCGAGCCAGGATCCAGAAGACAGCAGCCAATAGGAACGAGAGCGCGTGGGCAAGTTGGAGGGTGACGAAGTCAACAGTAATTCACCAAAACTATGGGGAACTGTATCGCCAGAAGCCCTCCCAAAGTAATGGGTTTGATCATCGTTGAAAATTAGGGCATTGGCAGGAGCATCATTGAGCCACACGGGTTTCTTCTTTTCCAAGACAGGACGTGTAAAGATACGCACATCACTAAAGAGCTTCACCATGAAAATCACCATATTGGAATTGATATCGTTCTTGTTGGCTGGTCCAAGGAGTGAGAAACACTGGAGCAAAACTTTTTTGGAATACAAGATCAACCCAACTAAAAGACGGTCTTGTGGGAGACCTTTGCTGTTGCTGAAAAGAATGTTGTTGAGGTCATCGACATTATAATCGGAATCCATATAGGCCTGGCCAAAGTCACTCACCATTCCCTCCACGCTACTCTCAAGGTACGTGATATAGTTGTAACTCTTTGTGAGAAGAAACTGCACTTGACGAAGGTTTTCTCCACTGAGACTCACGCTCTGGATATGTGAAAGAAGACACACCAAACTGAGGTTACGAAGCTGGAGGTTTTGAATAAGGGAAGTAAGCGATACTTTTTTCTCCTCCTTCTCCTTCTTCTTATCCTCCTTTTCCCTCTCCAAGTATTGCGAAGTCAACAACAGCTTCCAAAACACCAAAAGCTGCGACGAGTTCAACCTCACAAACTCACTCTCATTATAGAATCTCACCAAAGATGCAAGCACCAACCAACACACAGAAACTCGTTGTGTGTCTCCATCGTGCTTGAGGTTTTGGGTACAGAAACTCAGAATCTTCACCAAGGTGGAATTCTGCAAAAGCGCATAGGGAGTCTGCAGTATAAGACCCAGAAGTACAAGACCATGGCTCATCAAACGCACGAGTGAACCACCCTTATACTCTTGGGAAACGTGACGGAAGGCAGTGGTGATGAGAACATTGATTTCAACCTCATTGGCAGCAGCATACACCAACAAAGTGTGAATAGCGTGCGTGCGAATATCGGCGTCTTCACTAACAACCATCTGGAAAAGTGTCTGGGAAATGTACGAAGGATTTGGAGAGTATTCGGTCTCTTCAGCTGCGGTCGTCTCTTGAGTTTGATTATTTGTCTCATCAAATTCATCGTATTCGTCAGTTTCAGCGGCCGCAGCACCCTTCTTTTCTTCGCTTCCATCGCTATCTTTTGTTCCCTCACTGCTCTTCTCTTCCTCATCCCACTTTACTCCGTACCCTATCAATACCTCCACTACTCTCAACACCACAGCAGCCTGTGCAGGGTTAGTTTGAGGGCTTATTTCACCAGTTTCCTTCAACTTTTTCGACTTCCCCTTGAACCACATACTCTCACGTTTCTTTTTGGTGGTGAGAACAGCAGTGGTGCTTTCACTTAGACGGGTGCGGGTGTACGCCGCCAATACTCCGTGGGCATTGGCACCAGCCTCACGCACCACGAACTCAGCCACTGCGCAAAAGTGGGCAATTCTCTTGACACAAGCCCCAGAGTGGAGCGCCACCAATAGCGTGTCCAACACACGCTCACCATTTTGCGCGAGGAAATCGGCATTTTGAAGCTGTGCAAGCTCCAAATAAAGCACAAGAGCCTCACATACCAGCGCTTCGAGGTACTGAGCAGCAGCAGCTGCGTGGGCAGTACTTTCGGGGTCCTCAGCAGATTCTTCTCCGCGTAATAATCCAACTATATATGCCAGGGCATCGAGTTTACCCGTGTTGACAAGCCCCAGTACCACATGAGCCACTGTTTCCAAAGCGGCAATACGAATTTCAGGCGAGTACGATGAAAGTGCCCCAACAAGTGTTTTTTCACTCGAAAGCAAGAGCTGGTGCTGGTACTGGTGTTGCAGTGCCATGAGGGCATCGGGCTTTAATTTTGCCGACGCACTCGCACCAACAAGACCTTCGTAATGCGATGCAATGGCCAAAAGAATGAGGTTCTTCATGCAGAGAATGTAATTGCGTTTCGCAAGGATCGAGGTGTCGCTGGGTCCATTGTACTGCACATTAGCACCTGCATTTTTCGTCGCGAGCTTGAGAAGTTTGGCCTGTGTCTTGTCATCTAAATCGGCCTTGGTTGCGTTCTTGGTCACTGTAGCAAGAAGGTACACCAACAAGGGCAGTTTACTGGGGTGTTTCTTCAACACTTTATAAATTTGCGTCACTGCAAAACTCGTGAGTGCCCCAACGGATGCGGGGAATGCCTCAAATATGTCAATCAGCACAATAATGGGCATGGGGTTGACTTCGTCGTCGATTCGTGCAAGTTGTTCATTTGCAATGAGGTATACACGGGACGTTTGTTCAGCCAACAAGTTGACGAGGTTACGTGATGCGAGGCGCGCACAGTTGGACGAATCACCAGGTTTGGCAGCATTGATGATCTGTAAAAGCGAGTCCAAATCCTCATTATTGGAGTAGTTGAAGGTGGCCAAGTGAGATAGCGACATGATAGAAGGTTGTCTTGTAGTTTATGTCAATTATAACTGTATTCTGTAGTACTTTCTATGTGGTTCTAAACTCTGTAGTTCCTCTGTAGTTCCTCTGTAGTTCCTCTGTAGTTCTATAGTACTCTCTATAACCAGTACTCTCTATGATCAGTACTTTCTTCCTTCAATTGAACTGCGTAGAGCTTGTAGACTTGGTAGAACTTGGGCTTGTTCGAACTTTCGTAGAACTTGTAAACGCTACGCGAAATGTTTTGGTGATCTGTTATGTCGTATGTCGGGCGAAAAAAGTGCTGCAAAAATTAAGATTTAACAATAAGCAGCAAAACTATCAAATCATGATCTAATAATCATTTAATTATGATCTTACTATCAATGATCTGATGCTGTGCTAGAATCGATACAGATCGAAGGTCTGAATAACAATTCGGAAAGAATTGCTTATACAGAAAATTTATCCCATTAAGTTTATCCGATAGGAACCGGAGGCTTTCTTCAATGGAACTATCTGGGTGCATCCACGTGCTTATGCCAGTATACTTGGAATTAGGGCTGAGATTTATAATGAATAAGAATTGAATAGGATTTGGGACTAAGGTGGAATTATTGTCTCATTGGCGCTTACCATCCAATCACTTACCATGCACTACCCTCAATTTAGAAGTACATTCGACTCGTTGGTTACGGAAAAACACCCATCTTCAGATTGTTTATCGCTATTTCATTTGGTTCATCGTCTTCCCGATGATATCGTCCGTCGAATTTTGAGTTACCTCCCATTGATGGTGTTGGAGACCATTAAAGATTTCCCAGTAAGTGAGGAACATGCCCGTGATATTTTGTATGGTGATTTCACTATTCATGAAAATCCAACACTTCCGTATTATGAGCCGCTACATGATGAAAATCCCACAAGTAATCGCTTTACTTTCCAAAAGTTCCTCCGCCGTAACCCAAAGTATTGCCCTAAAATAATCAGGTTGCTGTATGCTGATTTTTTGTACTTCAAGAGGTTGGAAGAGAATAAAGAGAAGGAGCGGAAAGCGAAGAACAATGACAGGACTAGGGATGACGTACAGATAGTGAAAAAAAAGGGGGAGGACCTAAAAACTCAATATGTCATCTCCTTCCGTGGAGATATTGACACATGGCTCAAAACCACAGAAATAAACGAACTAACATGTGTGCTTTATCCCGAATCGTTGTCGTTTTTGCCCCACCTGCTAGTGAAACTCAATGCCAAACTTCACTCAGTTCAGAAGGCATCGTTTCCCAATAGCTTGACGCACTTGTCTTTGCAGAATTGGAACCACCCTGAGCTAAAGAATCCACACCTTGACCTTAAAAATTTGCATCTAGATACATTGGAATTGAGAGGACAATTCAGCATTGAGTTTCCTTCTTCACTAAAAAAGCTTTATGTGAACCATCCTTTGAATCTTGAGGGTCTCGATTTGAATGAGCTCCACATCAAAAGTCCACGTACCAGTAATTGGAATATCCCACCCGTAAAGTATCTTGAGATCGAATGCTGTGATCAATTGGATGGTGTGCTTCCCCCTGTCCAGTCGCTTTTTTTGTGTGGGAGTAGGTCATCATACTCCCCTGTGAACATTGGCCCCAATGTTTGCTTCCCTCCTGGCTTACGCAAGATGAAGCTTGCACTCTTTGAATGTGAAAGTTTTCCCTCGTTTCCAGATTCAATTGAGGATTTGACTATAGAGCACGGGGAGTTTAAAATCATGGATGTTAGATTACCAATATCTTTAAAGAAGTTTAAGTATACGGGTGAAGCACTAATCAAGAGTAAGTTAAGGGGTCTAAAGCACTTGAGGGAGTGTGATATTACAAAATCATCCAATTCTATTGCGGATATTAAGGAATACCGAGAGAAATTGGATAGATTTTGGGAAGGGGACTTAACGAAAAACTTGGAGGCTATTTTGGCGAACGAACCAAATTTACATGGCAATGAGATTGATGCTGGCGTCTTCAATACTCAGCCAAATCCCCATGCTTCCACACCTTTCTACGCTCGATTGCGTGTTAACGAATTCGAACTCTGCTTCTTTAATGGTTTGAAACACATGACTGTACCCCAGTTTTACAGCCCTCCTCATCTTCCACTTCTAGAGTCTCTTGAAGTAGCGCAATTTGACCAATGCGCATCTGTGTTGCCAAAGACCCTCAAATACTTGTTGCTCACATGTGGTTCTGTTGAAAATGCGCAGGAAGTACTTGAAAATCTTCCTCCAGCCTTGGAAGAGCTCAGCCTCTGTGTTCCTGGTACCAAGAGACTCGCACGCATTGACTTGAGCGGAAGCTCCCTCAAAAAAGTGTTTTTACAAGCAGAATACATAAACTTGCGCGGGTGCAAATCTCTCGATTCTGTTAAGGCGATGTGCGATTCGATAGACTTACCTGAAAATTTGATGTCACTCTCACTTTTCAGATGCTCCAATGTGAAATTGAAGGCGGTCCTCGCCTTGGTGAACTTGCACTACTGCAGGGGGTTCACTTTGGAGTGCCCTGGGCCATGTGATATGAATCTTGTCAAGTGCGAAAATTTCGACTTGAGAGGTTGTAGGGGGTTGAAGGTTATTATGAGTTCTTGTGTGAACATAAAATTACCCTTAAGCTTGGTGTGTTTGAAAGAGGTGATGGAGAGCGAGGAGAAGAGCGAGGAGGAGAGTGAGGAGAAGAGCGAGGAGAAGAGCGAGGAGGAAGGGAAAGAAGGAAAAGAACATGAAGAGAAACAAATAACCTCTTTCAACCTTCGTTACTCCACCCCCCATTTAAAACCTTTTTCGTCTCTTTCTAAGTTTGATTTGCTACGGGTCAACTTGAATGAATTGGACTTGAACTTTCTCCCAGTCACCCTTGAATCACTTTGCGTCGTTTCCGCCCATTTGAAATGCATCAAAGGGTGCTTTAGCACCCTTAGGAATTTGCAAGTTCTCAACCTACTCAACAACGAGCTCCGCAACTACTTTGCAGAAAACAAAGTTGTTTTGCCAGACTCATTGATGGATATCAATATTGGGTGCAATGACCTCGAAGATTTCGCCGGCTTGAAACTTGGGGAAAATGTACACTTGGTTTGTGTTTGCGATGGCAAGAGACTTGATTACGCTGAAGGGCAGATTTACCTCGATATGTGGGATGATGACTCGATAGAGCATTGCAAGTACTGGGCACAGGTTGTGCGTTTATGTGAGGAGATGGAAAAGAGGCGTGGAGTAGTGCTTGTATTTGACAACTACAGGGAGCAGCACAGGGCACCAGCAATTGTACAAGTAGTGCTCTTGAGTTATTTTCAACAAGGCACGTTGCACCATGAACCTTTTCGTAGGCCATCTGGAAACCGAGGAACTAGTTGACAACATTTAAATTCTGTTCTTTCATTCATAGCGGAGCAAACAAGCTGAAAAGATTCATCTACAGGTGTTACACTATGAGATCAAGTACCTCCATCACATTTTATGATTAGTCTAGCCTTTTATATTAATGGCAAGTATGCTCTATAGTATTGCATGGCTGTGGCAGCCTGACAGATCCTGAAAATCGTCGATCCACTAGCCCGCAATGGGAGGCGATAGTTGTTCAGTCTTGTAAACAATTTAGCAAGCTGAATTCTTTGACAAGCTGTTTAGCAAGTTTTCACCAAAAACTATTGGTCTTCAACAATACCCAATTGTTCAAGATCTTCCCGATTGATCTTGTTGATAAGGTTACTCTTCTGGTTGTCTAACAAATTTGATGATTTTTTTTAGCTTTGACAACTATTCAAATGCTTTGCTCAATACTCGTCTCTCTTTTAAATTGAGCGACATGCTTCAATTACTCTCAATTAAAAATTGAGCGAATTAAAAATTTCGCTTCGCTCAATTTTTAATATCCTCATCCTTTTTCCATATCCTCAACCTCGACTTCAGTTTCACCCCACTTGCTATTCGATCCACACTCGGAGACCCCTTTATCGGCGACAAATCAGTCCTTCTTCGAGCCGACGACGATCGCCTCAATCCCTCGTACTTCCCACTAAGTGAATTTCTCGACCCCGACTTGGGTATCGATCTCTCTGACTTGGCCAAAGACCTTTCTGACTTGGCCAACGATTTCACAGATTTCACAGATTTCGTAGGAGACTTTTCCTCAGACTTTAAGGAAAACGATTCAGAGTGTTCTGATTTTGGAGACCTCAATGAATTTTGAGTGGACTTGAAAGACTCCGATTTTGGAGATTTGAATGGAGACTTGACTGAATGTTCTGGAGACTTGGGATGCTCTGATTTTGGAGACTTGGGATGCTCTGATATTGGAGACTTGGGATGCTCTGATTTCGGAGACTTGAATGAGTTCTGACTTGACTCTACTTTTTTCCCAGAGTCTATCGACCTTATTGATTTTGAATTTTCCCTCGAGTGTTTTGCATTTTCCTTCTTTTCCTTTATCAACTCCTGGATCTCCCTTTCTATATTGTTTGTTTGCTCCAAGGTTCGTTCCAGGTGCTGGCTAGTCACGTCTTCTCTTTGTGCATTAGCTTCTGTGGTCACTGTAGTGGTTGCACTTTTCAAACCAGAAACAACTGTTGATGTTCGCATAAATGTGCTCATCTCTGTTGTGAGCTCGTGCAACCGTTGCAACGACCCAGAACTTCGAGGTGGTCCTGCATGTAGTACTTCCCTCATGGAAATGATCAGTGATTCAGAGTAGTCAGCAGATTGGTTGGGGTCGTCCCCACTCTTTCTTCCCTCTTTTTCTCTTCCCTCTTTCTCTCTTCCCTCTTTCTCTCTTCCCTCTTTCTCTCTTCCTTCTCTTCCTTCTTTATTTTCCCTCTCTTTCCCCTCCCCCTCCTTTAGTTCTCTTAGTTTGGCTTCCCTCCTACTCCATGCCGACCCACTTCTACTTCTTCCCTCCTTCAAATCATTCACCGATAAATGGCCTGCACTACGCAGTAACTTCACCACCTCTTCGCTTCTTTCCATCTCCTTTTCGACCTTTGCCCTCAATTCTCGCACCTCGTTCTGGTAATTTGAAATGTACAATTGGAGCTCAGCATTTGTCTTGCGTTCACGTTCCAAATCGCTTTCAGCCAATGCCAATTTTTCCAAGAGTTCATTATTGAATTGGGTTGTCAACTCCAATTTCGACTGGATCACGCGGTCATTCAGCTCCATCGAGTCGTTGGTGATCTCAATGTTCACAATCTGTTGTTTGAGCTTGTGCATCTTTTCCTCGTGCTCCTTTTCACGAAGGTGCACCAGGTTCTGGAGGAGATGAAGTTCCTCTGTTAGCAGCTGATTACGTGTATTTGACTCTGAAAGAGCAGTCTGGGCACTCTTGAGCGCTTTGGTGGTGGAGGCATGGGTTTTCTCGAGATCTGCAAGCTCCTCTTCGAGGGCCTGTTCCAACTCTTTGCTGGATTCCTGGAATTCCCCAAGAACGGCCTCGAGATCAATGACTTTTTCAATCAACTCCTCGCGAGGAAGCGAGTCCAAGACCGCTCGCGTGTACCGCCCGGGTGTGAGCGGCTGGTTCAAGACTCCGGGGGTGGGACTGTCCATACTGGAGAAAAAGTGGAGAGAAAGAAATAGTGGAAAGAAAGTAAAATAGTGGAAATTAGGGAGAAATAGTGAGAAAGAGTAAGAAAAGAAGTAAAAATACTGAGAAAGAAATAGTGCGAAAACAAGTGAATACTGAGAAGTGGTGAGAATAGCGAGAAAAACTGGCCGTAAGCGGTACGATTTACCGCGAAAATATCCAAAAAATAGTGAGAATAGTGAGAATAGCGAGAGGACAGAGAAAAGATGACAATGGAGCTTGATTCAGCAAAAGGTAAACATACGCGTACGCGAAAATAAGACTTGAAATTGGAGAGTTAGAATTTGAATTAGGATCAAGGGTTAGAAGATAGAAACGATTATGATTTAGAATGATGAAGGGTCAAGCAAGATCGCGGATGAAAAATGTGAAGTGACAAAATCGAATATTCTTCGCACCCTTTGGAACCCACAAGTTATTAGCTGATTCTAGTTAAAACAGTCACTGAAACAGCCTCATCTTGAAAAGTCACTCAAACAGCCTCATCTAATCTAGGAACAATCAAAATTAAGAACTTGGGAAGTAAATGTTCCTTTTGATTACTGAACTTTCTGTTGAACTTTCAAGAGTTCATCGAACGATTTGTTCAGCAAGTACTGTAAAGGGTTGAAAAATGTTGACCAGCTCTTTACAACTCCACTTGTTTTACTCTATTGTAATAACTTTAATCAAGTCTAACCAGCAGTTCATAGTTCAGTAGGGTTTTCCAATTCAGAACATTGGACCATTACAACATTAAACCATTAAAACATTCAAAACAGTCAGAACATTAGAATGTTAGACCATTAGAACATTAGACCATTAAACTATTAGACCATTAGACATTAGACCATTAGACCATTAGACATTAGACCATTAGAGCATTAGAATGTTAGAACGTTAGAACATTCAAAACACTCAGAGCACTCAGAACATTAGAACATTAGAACATTAGAACAACTTCAAACAACTTCAAACAATTTCAAATGTTCAAATAATTTCAAATAATTCAGAACAACAATTTCGCTTCGCTCAATTGTTGTTCGCTCAATTGTTGTCTTGATCTTTTTTCGCCACAAATTTTTTACCCGCCCCATCACCATTACCCGGCAACACTTTGGCTGCAAATGAACCAGGAAATCGGAGGAGCACAAGCACTACTCCTGCTTGGCGGCACACTAGACGATGTGTTGCCCGAGCGAGACAACAAGGATGATTCAAAACCAAAAAAATCAAAAGACGATTCCAGAGATGAGAAAGAAAGCAATGGATCTAATGGATTAAGTCAAGGGTCTAATGAGGAAATACAAGGCAAAGGAAGTGAGAAAGAAAGTGAAACTGTGAAGAAGACGACCAAAAAGGAAAGTGATGTTAGTTTTGAGATGGACCCTGAGTTGAGAGAATATATTGAAAAAGATAAGGATGATAAGATAAAAGAGAGTGGTGAGATAAAAGAGAGAAATGATAAGGATGATGAGAAGAATGATAAGGATGATGGGAAGAATGATAAGGATGATGAGAAGAATGATGAGGAAAAGGAAAAGACTGAATTAAAAAGTGAGGGAGATGAAAATGAAGACCAGACAAATATTTCGAAGAACCACTCCCACTCCAACTCCAACTCTTCGCACTCCAACACCTCCCACTCTCACTCCTCCCACTCTCACTCTTCCCCCGAAAGTCCAAAGATCGAAAGAGAACACATTCTACCACTTCTGCCCTACCAAGATGACTTTGAATCCAAAGAAAATCAACAATTAAATGATGCTGTTGAAGCTGCAGTCATGCGGTATGTGGGTGGATCACTCGACAAACGGAAACGGAGGGTTGATGACTATGACTTTAATCAATGGACGGGGTTCTTGGATGTGGGGGATGAATATGATTATGCTCCCAAGCGTAAGAAGAGAGAAATGAGTGAGAATGAGATGAGCAATGTAGACATGAATAATCATGTGGATATCAACAATGATGACATGAATGGTGATCGCCCACACAATCACAATAATCACAATCATATGAATGATGATCATAGTAATCATAATGATCACAATCACAACAATCACAATCACAATCACGATGATGATAATGACGACATCCACCGCATCAATATGGAAAACCAAATAGATGGTATAGATCCCGAATTAGCTGAGTTGGACACCGAGCACGACCAACTTGTTGAAGCTGCTATTCTTGATGCACGCGAACTTGCACGTCAAATCAATAGTGATCTCGATACCGAGATGGCTAATGGTGTCACTCCACAACAGGCGCAACAAGTATTGGCTGCTGCCAACGCTGCTGTTCAACAAGGTGAAGAGGAAGAGTCGTTGCTGGCCATCACACAACTTGCACAGGCTGCCACTTCCCTTTCCAACGAGAGCAAAAGTGAGCCCCACGAAACCAACTTTTCGCATATACGCGATGTGGAATCACTCATCAAGGAAGCTTCTGCTCCTGCTGTTGAATGGTTTGCTGCGGAGGGTGACCCCAACTCTAGGGGACCACGTACCTTCAATGATAAGGAGACACATGCGGTGGAACACTTTATCAATGGGTACTGCTACCTCCATGAATGGACACGGGACGATGCGTGTAA
Organism: Kodamaea kakaduensis; assembly: GCA_030558435.1. Lineage (NCBI taxonomy): Eukaryota > Fungi > Ascomycota > Pichiomycetes > Serinales > Debaryomycetaceae > Kodamaea > Kodamaea kakaduensis. Next base: position 152,782 of record JAJMSN010000016.1, read on the forward strand.
CAGAATATGGTCTATTGAGAGGAAAAAGGACAAGTTTTGGGAGAGTCTCACGAGGGTGCTTCCCTACCGACTGAGGGCATCGATATACAAGCATGTGAGAAGACTGTACCATGTGTTTGAAGTGAGGGCAGTGTGGACCAAGGAAGATGACCAGACATTGCAACGGTTGGCTGACGAGACGTCGTGCAAGTGGAAAAAGATTGGGCAAATCATGCACCGGATGCCCGAGGATTGTAGGGACCGGTGGCGGAACTATGTCAAGTGTGGGTCTAACCGAAGCCAGCAAAAGTGGACAGAGGAGGAGGAAAACACTCTTTTGAACATTGTGGAAAACATGCAGAGAGAGCAGCAAAACATCAACTGGACGATTGTGAGTGAGCGGATGAATGGCGTGAGGTCACGCATCCAGTGCCGGTACAAGTGGAGCAAGTTGGTGAACAAGGATGCGCCTGAGAAGAGAAAGAAACTTCCGGTGCCGGTGAAGGAGTGGCTTGTGCGGCAGATTGAGATGCAGCAGTACACGCGTATGGAGGATATTGAGTGGAGGTTTATCGAGGGCTTGTACAAGGAGGACTTTAAGGAGCATTTTAAGAAGAAGAAGGGACTGGACGATTACAGATTGGAGTTGAAGGATTTGCATGCTGGATTGAAGGATATGTTGGGGGGGAGAGAGTTTGGGGAGGGGATGGGGGCGTTGATGGAGAGGTATAGTAAGAAGAAGGTACCGGAGGCGCAGGAGTATAGTTTGTGGAGATAACAAAACAAACCGAGCGAAGCGAGTGTTTGTTTATGAGAACATGATTACAAATATTTGCGAAGCAAATGTTTGTTAAATTACGAGGAATGAGTACAAACATTTGCGAAGCAAATGTTTTTGAATATGAGGATATGGGTAAGCATTACTACAAAGGTCCAATGGGCAAGTTAATATCACCAAATTCGCTTGCTCATGTTCTGCAGAGTAGCGTCTTCTCATGTTCATTCACCTCATACTGCTCGGCAGTAAATGAGCCTCACTGTTGGTTTACTCTTACTGTACTTCAAGTGCTCATTTGGTACACCCAACAGTGAACAAACATTGGCACACCGCCAAAGGACGATTATAATAGTGTATAATATTGTGTATTATAAATGTGAGGATATGGAAGTTTGTAGTACCTGATTTGAAGTTTTGCAAGACTCTCGTTTGTTCCTGCAGATAAAGAAGAAGCCAGTGCAGTCAATGGTACTGTAGTCAATAGTACTGCAATCAATAACTGAGTCAATAGTACTGCAATCAATAAGTGCTGTCAATAGGAGCTCTGTCAATCAATCAAAGTTTCAATCCCCACGTTTTCAACTACTTTAGTCTTCAAATTAGCGATCTCCAAAATATGTTCTAGACCATGTACAAGTACACTAGATTTTACAAAATTTGCAAGTGACATTTCAAGACTGAGAATTTGAAAGATCGATTAACCGTGTATTATTCATATTGTTATCATATTCTCTTGATTTGACTGTCTTAATTTTTTTGAAATAGTAGTCATTAACAATCTCGCTACGCTCAATTGTTAATTAAATTGTTAGGTTGTCAATTATCAACAATTTCGCTACGCTCAATTGTTAATAATTGTTATTATGATCGTCTACGACGCCTCCCCCGACACCCTCGCCACCTTCTACAACCTCAGTTCCCTCGACCCCCGGTCCAAAAACGACCTCAACCTCTCGAGCCAGACCCACGTCAACTACGATGAAGTCACCAAACTCTCCAATGAACAGCAGTTTGAAATGTTGAGCAAACTCGTCAACGCCCCCATGGGCGGCGGGGAAGAGGCCTACAACTACACGAACCGCGACATGGAGGACCCTCTTCGTGGTGCCGGCACCAATATTGTGGATGACCTCATCCGAAAGAATGTGATCCAAGGCCCCAGCGACCCCGAATTAGGCAACTACCTCATATCGTCCCAAAAGTTCAACGCCAAGCAGTTTTTGACCACTGTACACCGTGATACCTCGATTGACGAGCTTGCCGACCTGTTGCGGTTCCTCGAGATGAGTATTAGCAGTCAAACGAGCGAATTGCGTGGGGTTATTGACGCCAACTATGTGAAATTTATCAACTGCAAAAAGTCAATTGACCAGGTGTTGGTGGACTTTAAAGACTCCAAGTCTATTGGACAGACAGAGAGACAGAACCTGAAGGTATTTAATCCCCAAAGGCACCAGCTCAACAGCAAACACGAGACTTTACTGCTGGAATTGGAGGAAGCGATCGGAAATTTGAACACAACCTCGGCACTCATGATCCGGCCCATTATGGACAACAAAGCCAAGGAGGGTAAACTCAATACCCTCATGGACTTTATTCGGTCCCAGTCGTTTTTCTTTGACTTGCCAAACATCTTGAGGGGGTACCTCAGCGACCGTAACAGGGATCGAACCCAGGACAAGTTTATCGACGACTACAACCGGTTTCTAGAAGAAAAGGCCGACTTTCTCGCCCACCAACAAAGGAGACACGAGCAGAAAAAGGCAGCTGCGTCTACAGAAGATGAGGTAAAGGCCTTGGAACAAGAACATGCACTCACTAGCACAGCGTTGACTCGAGTATTTGAAGAAGTGGAGAGGTTGGCAGAATTGTACAGGGAGATTTCATTCAAGGAATTGCTTTCGATGGACCATGTGGCGACTAGTACTCCCGATACCGTGCGGTCTGGTAAGGGAGACGGTACCAGTGCTAAATTCATGGGATTGGTGGAGAAGTTGCACCAGATGCAGGGAGATGCGGCGTGCAACCCCATCCATGATTTCCTCGCCAACCAGCTCGATGGAGCAGTGACTGAACTCGATGCCCAGATTGCGAAATTCGACGCGAAATTTGGCTTCATGCAAGAAAGATTGGCGGATTACGTGCTGCTGCTTCCCACCCTGAGAGCCAGTGGGCTGCATGTCCGGTATATTGGCGACAAGTACCGGAGTGTCGAGGACTACTTTAGTGCGTCCAAAACCGAGATTGCTCCGAGTGCACGTGAAAGACAGCGTATGGTGGCTGAAGTCTTTGATAACGGGGGAAATCTCGACCTTTCACTCATCACAGATACTTGGATGGTATTGGGTAATTTTGTGGGGTACCTCGACGATATGTTGGCGGGGTTAATCGGGAGGTTCTGCAACAACTACAGCCACTACTACCAGTACAATGTGGATGTTGACGGTCTTTTGAAGGGGCGTTTCTACAAGTTGGTGGAGAGAGTGACCCATGTTTTGGTGGTGTTATTTGAGGATGAATCCGGTGACAATAACCAGCTCGAGACCACACCCGCAAACTACAGGCAGTTCTTGCCAGCGTACACCAACTCGCTTTCGGCGGTGTACTACTTGACCACAGTGAGCAAACGTCTCAATAGTTTCTTGACCAAACTCGGGCAGTTTGTGGGTAAGGTAGGCAACACTTCAGGTGGATCCGATACCAACAAGATGATCAAGCACCTCAGGAGTACGCTGACAAAGGTGAACCAAAAGATCTTGGAGGCGGTGTGCGCGGTCTGGGTGAATGATTGTCTGCAGTTGTACGATATCGAGGACTGGGAAGTTAGCACGATATTTGCGGAAAAGCGCGTGGAAAAGGCATCGTACACCAAATTGGTGGACATTGTGGAGTTTTACCAGGAATACGTGTTGAACAAGTTGAACGAATTGGTGAGTGGAACCGAAAGCGACTCTGAGTTCAGGATTGTGAGTGCACATGCGTCCAAAAGAGTGTTGGTTTCGATTGAGATCCAGTTCATGCGCAGTTTGAACATTATTGTGGACTCGGTCATGAAAAAGTATACTTTGGAGAGAGAAAGTGAGGAGAGTGAGGCAAGCATTGGAATCTACAAGGTGCTTGCAATGAACAACTTTGACGAGTTGGCACACAGAACGTACCCTTCGTTGATCCGCACGTACGACAGGCTCTTTGAAAAGAACTTGGGCGAGCAGAAATTGAAGCTATTTGCAGACATCGAAAAGGCAAGCTTGACGATATACGAGGATATTTTAGACAGGGAAAAGCAATGGGTGACTGAACGTGTTGCGCGCCACTTTAGCTCGGTTTCACACACTACGCAGGTGCGTGTGGATGCGTACGTGTACGAGACATTGATTCATTTTGTCAAGTTGGTGCACACCATCAAGCCACTTACGGGAGCTGAGGTGTTTACGGGCTTGATTGACGAGCTCCAGCAGACGTTCTTGAAGGTGATGTTGGATAATGTGAGAGCATCGACGTTGCTGGGAGTACAGGAGGCAAACGTGCGTGTGGGCGCGCGGTTCTTTGTACAGGTGTTTGAGCACTCGGCGTTGCTGTTGAGTGCCACATCGGTGAAGACGGCGGAGAAGTTGGTGGGGGATGAGTCGAGGGAGGAGGAGGATGTGTTGGTGAGGAATTTGGAGGATTCGAAGAATCAGTTTAATTGTTTCTGAGCACATTCATCCAGACGTGAACAATAACATGAGCTTCGCTCATGTTATTGTTCATGTTTGGTGAATGTGCGAATGTGTTGGCGTAAGGTGAATGTGTTAGACTGTTAGAAAGTGTGAAAAATGTTGAAAAATGCTGCGAAAGGCGAATATTGGTGAACGTTGAGTAACAGTCTTTAAAAGTTGAAGTTGGTGATATCAGGAAATATAGGAAAAGTTAAGGAACGTGTAGATGAATGTAGATGAATGTAGATGAATGTAGATGAATGTAGATGAAATGCGATTAACGGAGACTGTACGATAAACGATAGACTGTACGATAAACGACAATGTACGATCAATGTACGATCAAATGTGAATGTAAGATCATAATTCCTAATATGATTGCAGCCATCAGAAACACCAAAAATATCGAGAACTCAGAGTATACGTAGTGAATAAGAGGGCCGATGAAAGATAGAACTGGAATGATCAGCAGAGTTTTTGAGCCAGTGTAGTGACGACTAATCTAAACTTCATAGAACGTTCCCAACGAATGTGTTTTATGTAAACTACGCAGCGTAGGGTGTCTCCAGTAGAACTCGTCTAACCATCGACTATGCATCCTCGCACCTTTTTATTGCTTTTTTGGCTGCGAAATGCAACAGAAACATCAGAATGTATTGAAAATCACTCCAATTCGATACTTCGATGGCTTAGCATGTGGTGATTTCATCCTCACTAGCACATTTATTGAGCTACCATCCACTAACACATCGCTGAACGAAATACCTTCAACATATCTCTGAATCATCGCAACTTGCTCTAAATGTATTCAGTATCTTCTATTATCGAGTGAAGGCACTTGAAAGCGACTCAGTTGGCCAGCAGGCGAAAACTTCCTCAATTACTGTAGTCTTTTGATTGTTGAAAGGTATCTTCCAGTTTATACCCACTCACTACTCTCTTTCATCCCTTCATCACTACTCTGCTCTTTCACACATCATCCTCTCCACCTACAAACTGTCTAACATTCAATCTTTCACATTCACTTCAAGTTCCCAAGTGTCTCGTAGATCACGTGTATTAGCTCCATACCAACAATTCCCCCAATTATCTTCATTCGATCATCAAGTGCGAGACAATTCATTGTTGATCCGCATTTCGATTGTTCTCGTAATCTCGCTTCTATTGTTGACGAAATTGCATTAGCGCATAGTCATTACTAATTTACACAATGATAAATGTGCAGGTGGAAGAATTGAGAGAAGAGTTGAATTGAGAAGCATCACCCCAGTCCTACCGATTACAATGAGTCTATCTATTAACAGTGAGTCTAACTACTAACAATGAGTCTACCCATTAAGGTCTAATACTTAACAATGAGAACCCCAACTCATCACTACAGCCTCATTCCACTCGTATTCATTAATCTCGTATGCATTTTGTGTTGAAATGAAAGCTCAACAATAGTTGATCAACCTGAGAACCTGAGAGCAAGTACAATTTTCCAGACGTACTTGCACAATTTGCAGAAAAATGTCTAGAAACCCCAAAAATCAGAACCCCTAACTCCTCAATTTCATTCAACTTTGTTCATTCAAGAATCACCCCCTCTGCTCGGAATATCTCATGATGTAAAACCGACAAAAGAAATGCAAAGCATAATTTTGTGGCTCATGGGGCTTAACGAAAGATTAGGGTTGGCCACAAAAGGGTATGCCACAATGACATACATTCCTAATTCTAATTTCTAATTCCGAATTGAGAATCTGTTGCTTTGATCAATTGAGCGCAGCTCAATTGAATGTCTCAATAAAGTATTGTATTTTGACAATATTTCAGAGCAACTTGTAGTTCTAGTAATCTTCATTCCCATCGCTCAAACTTCCAATTTCACAATGAACCAATTCCACAATGATCTCCTACTCATATTACTAGCACCTCGCTTCTCGGTGTACTCTCTACATTGCACATCTCGCTTCGCTCGATGTACTAAATCTACACTCCAGCTCGCTTCGCTCGATGTACTAAATCTACACTCCAGCTCGCTTCGCTCGCTGGTCGTTTGTTTTGACTCGACTGTGACCCTTACTATCCATCTCTTCCCCCCCGGGAATAAACCCACCCGATAGTGTGTGTGAGAATGATAACCAAATACCATTCATCGGGTGAGGTTATATATACATAGAACAAAAGTATCGCACGCCATGGCAACGAATACAAAAATTAACGGTATCATACCAGAATGGTCAAGTTAACTGTCTTCACAGGATGATCATACATGATCATCAAAATAGTGTGCAGTGTGCATCAACGAAGCACTATCACGCACCAACAAGCATCAACTAAGCCTTCGGCTTGATTAGTTGCTGGACGAAGTACTCTCTCTCGAGATGTGCTTCTCCTTGTCACTGGACTCCTTCTCCACGGTCTTGTCCTGGGCCAAATCGACCGAACCAGCATCCACGTCGTCGTGGATCTTGGTCTGTCTGACCTTCTCGAACAATTCCTCTCTTTCGTTTTCAGTCAACTCGTGCTTCTTCTTACCCTTAATGTGGTACATTGGGTTCAATTTCACAAGAGTAAGCGACTTGCAGAATGGAAGGTGACCGGTCTTCTCCTCGTAGAGCATGAGCCACAAGGTAACGATGATGGCCAACCAGTAGATGTTGTAAGAAATCACGGAACCATAAGTTGCGGAATTCTGCCATCCCAAAAGAGCGTTAAAGACATCCCAACCGTTGTCGGTTTCAGGGTTGCAACAGTTAACGTGCCACACGGACTTGGAGATATCGTAAGTACCTGGACCAGAACCGTTCTCGGAAGCATCACCACCAGTCAAGACCGAGTAACGGTAGTTCTCAAAGTACCAGATACCACGGGAGAACAACCCGGCGGAGATAAGGTAAAGAATACCAGTGGAAAAGATGAGGAAAACCTGGAGCGAAATGGTGGAACCAGAGTAGTAAAGAATGGTACCCACGGCAATACCTGCAATCAAACCACAAACAACTGGAAGAGGGAAGGAAGTGGCAGGCTGGTCCAAACCAACACCACCCACGAAGACAACGGCTTCCAAACCTTCTCTCAAACAGGTGATGAATGGAAGGATAAACATACAGTACTTCTTAGTCAAGTGACCAATGTTGAAACGGTCCTTACCAGATGGAGCCTTGGTAAGGGCCATGGCAAGCTTGACTCTCCACTTTTCCTTCATCTTGTTGATACGCAACATGGCAATACCCATGAGCGAAATAAGAACGGTTGCAATGATACAGAAAATACCCTCCCAAAGATCCTCGGAGTTGGCCCAAATATCCTTACCGAGCGAGTAGAAAGTACCAATGAACGCACCACCAATAATAAGACACACCAAAACACCCAACACAGCACCCAACCAAACCTGCTTTCGCAATCGCTTGTACACCTTGGGGTTTTCAGTGGCGCCTCCCAAACCCTGTTTGAGGAAGGCAAGAAGAACTGACACCACCACGATGGCTTCCAAGGCTTCTCTGAAAACAATAAAGAAGATCTGGACGTTGAATACTTGAACCATGTTTCCAGCGGGGGAGATGCCCTTCAAACTTTGCGAATACTCCCTATTTATATCATGGCTCAATCAAAAAAGTAAAGGCAGTACAAAAAAAAGTGCAAGGTACAAAAGGAAAAAGTTTAAAATTCATTTATCTTTTCCATCAGAAAAGAAATGAATACCCGAGGTACAGCTGAAAAGTACTACAGACATGATTGGATATACAAACTAATATATTTACATACTAATATACATACTAATATACATACTAATATACATACTAATATACATACTAATATTCATACACTAATATTCACTGATATTTATACTAATATTTAAATACTAATGTACACTTCATCAACTAGCAAGCTAGTTGATGAAGTTGGGTGCTGATTCAAAAGATAACTTTCCCACCGTGCATTTAATTTTGTACACCCGTTAGCCTTTCTTTTAAGTTTCTTTGTGGTGTCTCGTTACAAGCACTGTCGGCTAGCGCCGCTTTGGACTTTTGTGTTCGTCTCAATTTGTTGGCTGATCGATGGTTAAGAGCGTAATAAAGCCTTCCTATAGGCCACACCCACCATTATTTTTTCATACTTACTTTGTTTCTTTTGGCCAATCATTTCCCACCGAGGTCGGTAAAGGCAACGGGGAACCTCTTGGGTTTCCGTATGTCATGGAAGCTGGGAATTTCTTGGTATTGGGTTTGTGCAATTGACAATTGAGCGAAGCGAAATTGTCATGATATGTCCATGAGACGATGTTTTCATCTGTCATTCTACATTCTCCCATTCTACCTTATCCTCATCTACAATTTAATTGGTTACACTACATAATTTGTACATAGAATTTGTCAATTGGCTACAACAATGCTACAACAATGCTACAACAGAGTAGATAGTAGTACACTAGTAGTAGTACAGTAGTAGTACAGTAGAAGTACATAAAACTACTAATAGTACATGATATGGCACAATAACACTCGATCCTATCACCTTCCTGCAAGTTTTAAGACTCAGTAATTTTAAGTGCATTCTGCCATCCCTTCACCTTCCATTGGCTACAGCATACATCCTTCTCTTCCTTTCTTTTATCGTACCATGTCAAGTCAATCTTTTCAATCTTCATGTGTCAATCAATTATCCCCCACCTTCCAAATTCACCTTACATCCACCTTCCAAGTCACCTCACATCCACATTACCTTCGATTTCCCTTCCCAACCATGCGCATCTCATCCCTTAATTTTCTTATCTTTTTCATCATCCACCCTACCCATCACCCACCCTCACCCACCCTCACCAATCACCAACTGTCACCTAATCCCTATCATCATCACGGAACCCCATTCCCCGTGACTTCCTTCCCTACCTTTTGACATGATTGGCTTACTTTATTTCACCGATTCAATCATTTTTCATCGGTGGGGGCTCCAAACTCAAGGCGTCGAATTATGGGCCCTGGTGGTTGGGGGCCCTGGGGGAACGGCAAAAAGACCTCAAGGCTACAACTCTGCTCATCTCAACACACAACACACCACACACACAACACACCACACACACAACACACACGATAGTGTGTGTTGTGTGTGTGGTGTTTTGTGTGTTGAATGTCGTGGAAGTAGGTCAGGATATCGAGGTAGGCTACAAAGTGAAGTGAAAGTAGTGGGAATATCAATCCACTCAAACATTAATCCTATTTTCATTGTATATCGTATTGCATTTATTAGTGCATAGTACTCTATTTAGTATTCCTATTTCGTACTCTACTAGAGCTGACTAATGGTTCAGTCTCAACTACTCATACACCATCACTTATTATTCACTAATATTTTTTTACTGATGTTTCATCACCCTCTCTATCTCACTCACACTCTCACACTCTCACTACTCACTCACTCGCAAGCGAGTGAGTGAGTGAGTTCGTAGACAGGGTCTATTAAGGATAACTCGGCTGGTTACGACCACTGTCCATAGAGTGCAAAATACGAGTGCCAAGAAGGGGTCGAGATCCCGATTCCGGCCAGGCTGCCACGGCTTGGGCCAAGCCGTGGGCTTAACCATCACCTTCTATTCTTATCCTATACTTTCTATTCTTTCTATTCTTTCTTCTTATCTATTCTTTCTTCTATCTATTCTGTGTCTTGTGTTATCCCTGATCGGATCGTTTGAAGCGATGGTTGCATTGTTGGTGATTGGATATACTGTTTATTTTTTGGTTGGTAATGTTCAATTGGTGGTTTTTATTGGATGGTGAAACGGCAATTTCGAGCGATTTCGAACTGCGAGCGATTTCGAACTGCGAGCGAAGCGAGTTGTTCGAAAACAAGTAACAGTTGAACAATAACAGTTGAACGATAATTTAACCTACACAATTGAACCAACTACTACCCTCTTTGTACCTCATCGCACTATCTACCCCATCACTCTATTGTGCCTACTCCTATTGTGCAACGTACTACTCTACAACCACTCCCTGCATTTGGTCCATCGCTGAAGATGCATGTTTGTGACGTCAGACAGTGATAGACAGTCTTTTTCATTGACATTCATCATTGACATTCGTCATTGACATTCGTCATTGACATTCATCATTGACATTCATCATTGCATCCACTGACATCATACTCTAACATGGCATTGGACTCTCATACACCCGTTTATAATATTCACTCTAAACATTCTGATCGGTGAGCGATTTAGGGTATGCCGATCTGACTGTTTTGTGTGCAGGATGAATCAAAGTATCAACGACTACAATCACCAACTAATACGATCACCGGTGCAATTTACCAACTGGTATTATCCTATTCATCAAAGAAGGATGATAACAATGAGTGAGTTGTCAAAGGATTAAAGAATGAAAGATAGATTTCTCTATTAATTGATTGGTAGTGTTTAGTTGAGATAATCAGGTTCTTGGTCTCATTAGTGTTGTAAGTATTGGCCATTTTGGTTATCATTGAGAATTTGTGGTCACTTACCAATTGACTTGAACAAACGCGGTGCTCTTACCATTTTGTCACCCAAATTCGCTGCGCTCATTTACCATTCCATCACACTCAAACAAATTCACCGCTCATTTGCTTGAATCACCAATTCACTCGAACAAATTCGCTGCGCTCATTTGTGATGTTTTGTCCCGCCTACACCCTCCGATCCCACTCCACCTCCATCGACCAACTTGCCAAATTCAACGACACCTTGGTTTCCGCTGACTCTGGTGGAACAGTCACCGTATGGAACATTGCAACAAGGCGACCGCACATATCTTGGAAGGCCCATTCAGATAGGATATTGACCTTGACACAGGTGGACGCTTCTCATCTCTTGACTCACTCAAGAGATTCTTCTTTGAAGATATGGAAGGTGGGTGGTAGCAGTAGTAGTACTACTAGTAGTAGTACTACTACTAGTAGTACTACTACTAGTGGTAGTACTACCAGTGGTAGTACAAGTGGTAGTGCTACTAATACTACCACAAGTACTACTGACTTACGTGAAGGTAACGAACCTTTCTCCCTTGTATTTGAACTCCCCGTCAATGCACTCAACTTTACAAACGTTATTCAGTATAAAGAGTACTTGGTCACTCCAGCAACTACCGACTCTACAAAGTTCGATATCTACATGTTGGAGGGCGATACCGTGAGGAGAGTAGTCAAGGGGTACAGTGTGTTTGAAAATGCGAAGGAGGAAGTGAAGGAAGAGGAGAATATGGATGAGAAGAAAGAGGAGGAAAATATTACAGAGCAAGAGCTGACAAGTAAAACTGGACCAGTAAAGGGATTCGATGTTCCTCCATCGGGACTATCAAAAGCTTTCAAGGGAGGGAGTGCTACTACTGGTACTACTAATACTACTACTACTACTAACACTACTGACACTACTAATACTAATACTAATACTACTACTAATAAAAACACCGACACCTCTGGCCTGCGCGGCGACTACGGAATCATTATGAGAATGGACTTTCTACCCGAATCGAATCTTCTCATTCTTGGGTTTGAATCAGGACATGTTGCGGTTGTTCTGGTGGTTTTGGGACACGATCCTGTCATTTCCATAAAGTCTGTTGTTCCAGCTCATCTTCCAAACCCAGTAACTAGTCTTGCTCATTTTGGTGATGATGTGGTGAGTGGGTCTACAACGAAGAGGATTGTAAGCATAAGTACAGGTGGAGCCGCAGGCTCTACCGGTACTTGTGCTCCCAGTAGAACTAATTCTAGTGTAGCTAGTTCTAGTGCTAGTACAACTAGTACAACTAGTGGTACAAGTGCTAGCACTTGTACTAGTACCTCCTTCAAAGTGAATAGCGGCGGAATTGGAGGACTACTTGCTATGGGAAACCAACTAGTAGTGGGACACTGGAAAGGACAGGTTGAGGTCATTGACATGAAGAAAAAGTCTCCAACGGTGCTTGCACTGCGGGAAGTTCCTGCCCTTGATGTGGTTCTGACGATTGTGAATGGAGAGGAACAGAGGGAGAGCACGGTTAAGTTTACTTGTATGACGTTTCTTGGGGCGAGGGGGGGGGAGAGTTATAAGGAGAGAAAGAGGGCGAGGGGGGATAGTTTGTTTGTGGGGTTTTCTGATGGGGTGATATGGGCATACGAGCGAACAATCTCGCTTCGCTCGATTGTTCCTAAGTAAGCTGCTAGAAACCAAACAATCGAGCGAAGCTCGATTGTTTAGTGACGGGATAGAGAAAACAATCCAGCGAACAATCTCGCTTCGCTCGATTGTTCGCAAGTAAACTAAACCGAGAAAATGAACAATCGAGAAACTAAACGAAACCAAACAATCAAGCTTCGCTCGTTTAGTGACAGGAAAGAACTGAAACAATCGTCCTTCGCTCAATTGTTTTTGGGACAAAAGTTTGGATAAATCAAAGTACAATTGAACTTCGCTCGATTGTTTACAGGACAGAACAATTCAGCCAGTCTTTAGACACTAAGTGCAATGAAGCAAGCGGATGTTCGAAGTAAACGAGAAGCTAATAACTAAACAATCTTGCTTCGCTCGATTGTTTACTGACAGGACAGAACAATAGCGAACAAAGTCGAGTACTATTCGAGAAACCAACAGTCCCGTTTCGCTCTATTGTTGACAGGACAGAAGTATGAGCGAGACGTGACAGCGAGCGAAGGGATTGTTAGAGAACAAATCCAAACTTTAGAGAACAAATCACTTGCTCAAGCCTAGTAAAGTTTGGATACAGAACAATCGAGCGAAGCGAGATTGTTTGGAGAGAGAACAGAAGTAGAGCAGCGAAATTGTTGGACGACAGAAGTAGAACAATCGAGCGAAGCGAGATTGTTCGGCGACAGAACAGAAGTATGCGAAATTGTTAGCCACAAGTAGAACAATTTCGCTTCGCTCAATTGTTAGTGAAAAGTCGAACAATTTCGCTTCGCTCAATTGTCCAGTGACAGCAACAACCTCGCTTCGCTCGATTGTTCTATAAAGTTTAGGTACGAAAATCTCGCTCATTGTTCTTGACAGTAAATTGTCTTCCCTTGTGTCATTCCTGATCTGAATTGTTTCAAAATTCATCAAGTGGTAATCCGTAGAAACCTAAAGCCTCTGCCTACCGAACCGTCACTCTACCCAGCTAGCTTCGCATTTGCTGATTCTCTCATTCTCTCACTACGCTCTTACCACTCACTTGTTCACTTTCTCACTCACCACCCACCACTCACCACTCACCACTCACTCACCGCTCACCACTCACTCACACTCGCTCATTGTGAGTTCGCTCATTGTGAGTTCACTCATTGTTCGCTCGCATACATACACACTCAATACACTCACAGGAGTCACACGCCTCCCCTTGCCTTACTATCTCAAACACTCGGCGCTCATGTGCGGTCATGGCTTATCGTTGTAAAGTCGACTCAAGGCGACTAGCAATCTGCCTTCGCTGCAACGGTATCAGATGATCGATCAGATCAGACACTTTGTGATGCTTCTATTTCTTCTGTTTATACTTTTTCTAGTACTTCTACTTTCACTTCCTTTACTTACTCTGCTTCTTCTAACTTTTCTTCCACCACCACTATTTCTACTTCCTCTAAGAACATTTCACCTACTCTTACCTTCCTCTTATCTTCCACCTCCCCTTCACCTCCTCCACCTCCTCCATCACCTCTCTCTCCACCTCCTTACTCCTTCAATTTATTTTGTTATGCTCGTGTCTGCCTCGATCTCAAGAGCATAATTTGCAGTCTGCCATCTACAGTTTCTTCATCTACATGAACTTCAACTAGAACGTATATTGTTTAGAGTGTCACAATGAGCAGTGGCCCAACAATGAGCGGAGAGAGAGTTGGCTAATACCCCACATTGTAGTTCTTCTCCCATCTTGTACAACGAGCGAATTTGTTACTCATTGAGATATCTCTACAACAACGAGCAAGTTCAACAACTTGTTATTGTAATCTCTTCTACAAAAACTCGCTTCGCTCGCTGTTGAGCTCTATCGTTGTTACTCGATGTAGTCTCTTCTGCAACTCGCTTAGCTCATACTCATTGTAGTTCTTCTACAACCAACAACTCGCTTCGCTCGTTGTTGAACTAGCTCGTTGTGAACGTGTCTTACTCAACTGTCTTTCTAACGAACGCCTGCCATACGAATCTAAGTACAGCACTAGAAGGTCAAATTCAACCCTCCCTCAATCACCTGACTATTCCTCTTACCGTACTGTGATCTCCTATTGCCCTTCTTCTGCCCCCCGCTGCTATTGCGGAACCGTTGTCCACCGCCTCCCTGCTGGAACTGGTTAAAGTTTTGTGGGAACTGGTTCTGGCCATACTGGTTCATTTGTCCATACTGTCCAAACTGTCCAAACTGGTTTTGACCCTGGAACTGCTGCCCCATTTGGCCCTGGTTGTACTGGTTCTGCATCATATTCTGGCCCTGGGAGAATTGGTTCATTTGAAACTGCTGTCCCATTTGGCCCTGGTTGTACTGGTTCTGGTACCCAAACTGTCCAAATTGACCATCGTAGTCGTTTGGTGGAGTAGGACTCTTGGGCTTTTCAGCCCACGAGGCACGGTTACCTGGCAAGTTGGGCTTTCTAGGAAGCAGGGCCAGAGTAGGGGTCGGTGGGGTCGATGCAGCATCGGGAGCCTTGTCGAACCTGATCGAGTTGCGCTTATTCTTTCTTCTTCTGGACTGAACAGTATTACTGCGGCCAACCAGCGAAGTCCTCTGGTGCGTATTCTGTGCTGGGGTGCTCACGGTCGAGTTACCGTTCGAGGTGGTACTTGCCGTCTCGTCGGCATCCTCATCAAACAGACAGCTCAATGCATCCATGCCATCGGCCAAAAGTGCATCCAAATCAACATCGCGGGTCTCGTGCTCATTCACCTCCTCGCCAATTTCGGGACGAAGTTTGGTGAGCGCACGCACAGTCTCGAGCAGCGCCGTCAACACACCCTTGGCGTCCTCACCGTGGACACGCGCTGCCTTGGCCAACTTGGTCACGAGCTCCAAGACTGCACGGTTTTTGGTCACGTACAAATTGTCCATGGTACGACGCTTATTGGTCAACAGATCGAGGAGCGCATCCACATCCTTGTCGTTATTGCTCATTTGGGCCGAGAGGGTATCGAGACGCGTTTCATTTTCAGAACGGTACTGTGCGAGCTTTTGCGAGAGCTGCTCCACCTCCTGCTGGTAGTGCGTCTTGTAGGCGGCCTGGGAGGCCACCAAGGCGTCGTAGGCAATCTTGAGGCGCTCAAACTCGGCAGTCAGACTTGCGCTCAGCTCTTGCAAATTTTCACACCGGATGCGCATGCTCTTGTTGTTCATCTGGAGCGAGTCGTTGGCCGCAGCCAACTCATTGTACTGCTCCTCAAGATCGGTGATGCGTCGTTCCTTACGCTTCAAAAGAGCGTTGATCATGTCGTTCTCATGCTTGGTGTTGGCAAGCTGGTCCACAATAGAATCGTTCTTTTTGGCGGCAAGCGTGTACTTCTTCTTGTAGTCTTCAGACAGCGAACGGTGGGTCTCCACCTCCGTCTTGAGCGCATCAATCTGCTGGTGCAACGAGTCGATGACTCGGGACGATGGATTCTTGTGCTCCATACCTTCAAATGACTGATCAAACTCAATGATGCCGATTGTTTGGATAAATAGATATCGATATCAGACAAGATATCAATAATCGATTTGATCAATAATAGATTATCAATAGATATAATCGATAGATTATCAATAGATATAATCGATAGATGTTATCAATAGATATGAATAATCGATAGATGGATTATTGATGGATTATAGTAGATTATCGATTGTTGAGCGTTGTCTAATCAATAGTCGATGATAGTCTGTCCAAGTATATCAATAGTCGATAGTCTGTCGAAGTATCAATAGTCGATAGTCTGTCAGTCAAAGTCTAATAGTCTCGCCTTCTTCTGTCGTCTGTATCGATTCTGTAGCACCGGACCGCTCTAGTCAAAGACAGATGTGTGGATCAATAATGTTTGTCTTTTTCTGCTCTACGTGTCGATCCAGTATGCGTGGATTTACCAATACTGGGTTGACAAATCGGTGGATGAAGTGGATAGGGACGGGTAGCGACGGGGATGGTGTCGCGTGCGGTACTGAGTCGTGGAGTTTAACCAATTTAATTACTTAATGATCAACTCAACACGGACGTTAATGTAACTTGTGCTTTATTTTTCGCAAAAACTCGGCGCCCTGGAAAGTGCTACATGACCCAATATTTGCACACACTATTTTGCCCCTTCCCCTGGCCGTGCTACACTATGCCCACCGCAACGTGTCGTTTGAGGTGAAGCGAAAAGACACAAAAGGAAAGTGAATGAAACAGAAAAGAAATGAACAAAAGAAACCTAAAGTTAAAGGAAAGACAAAAGAGAAAAGAGAAGAGAGGACAAATGACGAAAGACAAATGAGGGAAGAGGATATGACGAAATAGTGAAGAAAGATAGAAAGAAGTGGGAACAGACAAAAGTAGACGAGAAAAAGGGGGACAAAAAGTGACAAAAGTGAGAAGACAGACAAAAGACAGATAAAGACAGACAAAAGGATGGCACTCTACTCAGTAGTACTCAGTACTACTGAATACACTGGTACTGGTACTGAGAAGTAAAGAACAGAAGAAGTAGAACAGAAGAAGTAGAACAGAAGAAGCAGAACAGAAGAAGTAGAATGAAGTAGAATGAGAAGAACAGAACAGAAGAAAACAGTGGATCACCAATTTTTCCTATTTTTCATGCCCCTGTGATTAACTGCTTTGGGTAATAACACAAAGATCGTTACCAGGTAACCAGGGTGTTGACGACAATGCAGACCAACGCCAAATGATGATGAGCGAGCATTGAGCGAGCATTGCGCGAGCATTGAGCGGAGCAAAATGCTTGCTCAACGATTAGTATACCTATGCGCATGCTTGCTCAATGATCGAGTATAACTTTCATAACTGAGCAGCGAAGTGAAATGCTCGAATTTACTGAGCATTTGAAATTTACTGAGTGCATGCGTAAAATTACTGAGCATTTGAAATTAGTGAGCGTGTTTACTGAGAATGAATATTTTACTGAGAATCATTTCAAACTGAGCATTACTGAGCATTTTCAAACTGAGCATTACATGCTCGCATCACTTCTCAATGCGCTACTTTGAACTTGAAAACTGAGGGGTTGTACACTGATGCTAGAATAGACATATGCCATATTACTATTTTCATTACACAATCGAGAATAGTCAAATGAAGTAATGGGTAGTGTGAGTGGGTTTCTTTTTTCTCATGTCTCTATTTGTCTTCACTTTCTCTATTTTCTTTGCTGTCTTCTTTCATCTTTATTCTCTTCTCTTATCTTCGATCTCTTGCCTCATCACTCTTCTCATCTTCTCTTTTCTGTCTCTTCTCTTATTTCTCTTCTCATCTCTACTCACTCGCTTCGCTCGTTCGTTGATTTTGGAGGCATTGGGTTTTTCGCAGCCATTCTTGCCACAACGCCTGCTCATTGGAACTCCTTTGAAGCAACTTACTGGCAAGTACTTGAGATGTGCCATCGCTATTGTTACATAAAAGAACCACTTACTATCTAGAGTACCAATAGATGGACCTTCACATGAATGACTTATCGTTATACAACTAACACATATACTCACACAGTGTATTACACTCGTCCCATCTGACATTCAACTGTACTCAATCTGCCGATACTCACTTTTCAGACTATTCAGTTGACTTTACCTTCCATCTCTTATCGCTTCATTGTTACGACTACTGAACAATTGAGCGAAGCGAAATTGTTCAGATTATTCAGTTGAATTACCTTCCATTTCTTATCGCTCAATTGTTATATGGTTATGATTACTGAATGATTTTTAACAAATTCGCTGCCAAATTGTTAATCTTCTCATTGTACGACTAAATGATTAACAATTGAGCAAAATTGTTTATGTCTTGAAATTTGAGTTCTCCAAATAACTTTACTCTTCGAAGTCTCAACTAACTGAATCTTTAGTAGCATAATGGTTGAGTGATCCTCAATCAGTTTTGGTGGTTGTCTGTTCCTATTTTCTTTTCTTCTTCTCTAGTCTGTTCCTATTTTCTGTTCATTACTCACTTCTCTATTCATTTATCTTTCTTCTCTCTTCTTTCCATCTCTTCTATATTCTTTCTTCCATTCATTCTTCATTCATTATGAACGTTTAATATGAATGGGTACTAATCTCCTGTCTTCTGATTCCCTTTCATTTTATCTAAATTGTGTCTAGATTGTCTCCCACCAATTCCACTCTCATAGTTCCCCAGATTTTCTGCGAATTTCTACAATTTTAATAACCAGCGTAATCATACTATCAATGATATTCCTCTTCAATGACTATTAAGTATGTTTCTTTCTCATATATTAATGATCTTTTCGAAGTAATTTTGCTCTCATTAATTTGTACTCTACATTTACAATTACGAACGGTGTTGCTCGTTTAGATATCTAAAACCACTATTTGTGCTCGTTAATTGGCATTACTTCAAATAACTGCTAGTTATTTACTCGCTAGTTATTGTGCTCGCGCTATTTACTTCAAATAACTCGCTTCGCTCGTTATTTGATCGCTCGTTGTTATGAGCTACCTATCCTACCTCCCCTTCTCCCAGCCCATCCTCCAATGCACAAACCACACACCCCATCTCCAGTTCATCACCCTCGTCCGACCCTGTGCTGGCGACTCCGACCACGAATTGCGCAACCAAATCGTGTGCCATGTGGGCGATCCCACCTCCATCGATGAACAGGTGCGCTTGGTGGGACTTGTACGAGGCATTGGGGCGTTTGGGTCCCTGTTCGCAGAGCCCTCGGACCACACAGCCATCACAGCGGAGAATTCGGCGTACGTAGTGGTGGCCAGGGGCGATTACTTTCTAGTGGCAGGACTTGGGGGGACGGTTTCTGAGAATATCACGTCGCAGTTGGGGATTATATTGAGAGGGATGTTTGGGGAGTGGGAGTTGTTGAATGGACCTCTCTCTCTTTCACTTTGCTCACGAAGTGAGCAAAGTAAAGAGGGACATGAAAGTGATTGCGCACGAAGTGAACGAAGTGAACGAAGTGGGCAAAGTAAGAAAGAAGGTGATGAAAGTAAGAAAGAGGGTGATAAAGGTGATGAAAGTAAGAAAGAAGGTGATAAAGGTGATAAAAGTAAGAAAGAAGGTGATAAAGGTGATAAAAGTAAGAATGAACAAAGTGATGATAATAAAGAAGAAACTAAAGAAAAACTACGCCTCTTCCTACATGGCCTCCTCATCAACTATAGAAAACAGCAGGTACTGGTACCTGCTCTTGGAGCCACCAATGTGGACTGGCCCAACACCATCAACTACCAAGGAGTCCTTGGGTTTCTTCCGGGGTACAAAAAGTCGGTGTACTCGTGCGATGGACTCGATCACGATGCCTTGGATGTGGTGGCCACAGTGGTGTGTAACTTTTCCCAGCGTCCAAAGAGACATGGGTTGGTGCACATGAGTTCGGATAGGGTGTCGAGGGAGAGTATGGTGGGGCTTTATAACTGGTTGGAGAGGTTGGAGTATAATGGGAGGTTGGGTGAAGTGGGGGAAGTAGACTGTTCCAACTTTTATTCACCTCCTGTAGCGTCAGCTACAGGGGGTACGACTTCAAAGGTAGCTACAGGAGCCACAAAAGTAGCTTCAGTAGCTTCAGTAGCTTCAGTAGCTTCAGTAGCAACAGGGGGTACTACCACTTCTACCGAAGCTGCAGACACTGCCCCTGCTGGAACTAGTACACCCACAGGATCAGTGGCTTCGGTGGAAACAACTACTGAAGGGACATCAGCAGCTTCGATAGAAGCTGCTGAAACTGCTGAAGAACCTACATCAGCAGCTTCTAACGAAGCTGCTGAAACATCCACGGCTACAGACACAGCAGCTTCTAACGAAGCAGCTGAAAGATCCACTGCTACAGACACAGCAGCTTCTATCGAAGCTGCTGAAACATCCGCCGCTGATGAAGCTGCTGAAACTACTGAATCTGTATTTTTTACTCCCGAACTCCTCAACACCGTCATCCTGCCCCTCACCTACACCGTCAACACCGTCACCCAACCCCTCAACGCCGTATCCAGTGTCGTTGGAGGCGTCTCCAAAATGTTCAGCTGGCTGCCCCCCCAGGAAGACGTCGAAGTCCCCGAGCAAGAAGGCTACATTGCCCAGAACGTCAGGGTTTATGCCGACGGATGGCACTCGCTCTTGGTGTACCGAAAAGGCGACTTTGTGGTTGGTGTGCTCTACGAACAAGTGGACTTTGACGATCTCCAGACCCAGCTTTCCATGGCAATTGACGACATTGGGATGTCGGCCAGCATTGCGTCCTTGCCCCCTACTGAAATCGATACGGATTTCTTTTACATTGTGATGGACCACGAGGAGGGCTGGATCCAGTCCTCGTTGCCGTACTTGCCAAGAGTTGGAGTACATACACTTGATGTGTCCAAGATGAGTAGGGAGGAGAAGACCGTGGTCAAGTTCCAGAACGCCATGTTGTTTCTCCACCACCAGCTGCTCAGTGTGTTTCGAGACAGTGACTTTTTTGGGGATACCAGGGGGGTGACAGAGTTCTTTCACAAGTTCAGTAGCAAGGCAAGTAACTGGATGTTTTACTTTACGAGGCATGAGACAAAGAGTATTGTGGTGATGAAGAATAGTAGGAGTGGGGGGGGGAAGATGGAGGTGAGTTCGACGGGGGGGTTTTTGGATAATTTGAGTGAGGATGTGAGGGAGTGGGTGGGGATGATAAAAAAGTAATCGAACAATCGAGCGAAGCGAGATTGGAGATGTGAGTTGTGAGATTACCAGACTATTACGAACAATAGAGCGAAGCGAGATTGTGAGACAGACTATTACGAATAATTGAACAATTTAACAATTGAGCGAAGTGAGATTGGAGATGTGAGTTGTGAAAGTGTGGTGAGAGACTTTGAACAATTGAGCGAAGCGAGATTGGAGATTATCAGACTATTACGAAAAATCGAACAATCGAACAATCGAACAATCTCGCTTCGCTCGCTTCGCTCGATTGTGAGATGTCAGCTGTGATACGTGGTGAGACCTTGAACAATTGAGCAAAGTAAGATTGTGAAGTTGCAAATAATCGAGCAAAATAAGATTGAGATTGTGGTGAGGGACTACAATTGAGCAAGATTGTCAAATTGTGAGTGAGACTATTACACAATTAGGCAAGGGATTGTGAGAGATTAGGAGGCTAATACGAACAATTGAGCGAACCGAGATTGTGAGATGTGAGATTTTTAGACTATTTCGAAGATGTGAGATGTGAGATTGTGGTGATGAGCTTATTGAGCAAAGTAAGATTGAGATTGTGCGAGATTTTCAACAATTGATTACAATATTATTAGATTGTTAGACTACGAGCAATCAAGCAAAGAGTGTGGAGTTGTGGTGAGACTCGTAAAGTTGAACGAAGCGCGATTCTGAGATTGCGATACTATTACGAATAATCGAGTGACGCATGTTTGTCAAATTGCGAGTGAGGCTTCGAATAATTGAGGGAGGGAAGATTGTGAGATGTGAGATTATGAGACTGTGAGATTATGAGACTGTGAGATTATGAGACTGTGAGATTATGAGACTGTGAGATTATGAGACTGTGAGATTATGAGACTGTGAGATTATGAGACTGTGAGATTATGAGACTGTGAGATTATGAGACTGTGAGATTATGAGACTGTGAGATTATGAGACTGTGAGATTATGAGACTATTTCGAACAATCTCGCTTCGCCCAATTGTTCCACAGTTGAGGGAAGAATGTGAGATTGTGGTGAGGCTAACAATTACGCGAAGCTTGATTGTTTGACAATGTAACTTCCAATTGTCCTCGATAATACCACTTGCAATTGTTTGACCTCAATAATGTAACTTCAAATGCTCGATACGATAATGTAACTTCCAATATACGACCATATCACTCCTCAATTGTTCTCTCAATTCGAGTAGTCTCAATATCACTTCCAATCATCTTCAATTGTTCCTCAAAATCACTTTCAATGTTCGACGTCGATCATATCTGCTTGTTAGTGATTTCCTACACGAACAATCTCGCTTGCCAACTGTTGCCAAAATAGCAGGCCATACCATAATCTAGCACCAGCTAAGCACAAGTTCTCAACTGCCAGATTAAAGCTCGAGTCGAAGGATGCACAAGACAATTGAATGAACTCGACGGTTGATTCAAGTGAATTGAAGAAGAGAAGAAGTTATGATGTTGATCCAGCAAAATTACAATTGATGAAAGCACTCAAACAAGCGAGCGCTTCAAGGGAGTATGCAATTTATAAGCCCTCAAAAATCTTCAAGATAGAGTTCGTCCATGCCCCTCCAATTGGTACAACGATCCACACACGAACAATTGAGAAGTACGTCTTGGCTTCAATGCGTTCCAGATATTCTAAGGTCGATAGATAGTGCGATTGTTGTGACTCGCTCGAGATCTTGCATAAGTATTGAGTACGAACAATCTCACACAGTCAATTATTCTCCTCAGCATGTAAGTACGAACAAAGTCGCTTCGCTCAATTGTTCATTTTACATAAGCATTAAGTAAGAACAATCTCGCTCCGCTCGATTGTTAATGAGCTAGACGAATAATGTAAGCAAAGATGGGCGAAACCATGCGTGATACTTTTCGGGAGGTAGTTTTCAGCCCCGTAGATTTCACTACTCCACGGCTTTCACAGATATTCATTATTCCGCTTCAGTCATAGATATTCAATTTAGTTTCAGTTGTATAGATCGATCCACTAATACTTTCGCACAAACGCTACATTGATCGATTGACTAATTCTATCGTCCACTACCTCGATTCAGTCTACATAGATGAATCTATGAGAGTAATTACAAAGTATGAGGTAGTTGAGGTAGTTTAGTAGGATCACTCATTTACTCGCATAGATGAGCGAAGTGAATCTGTGCTTGCTCATCTATGGGATCATTCCATCATTTACTCGCAATTGATCACTCTTCATTTACTCGCATATAAATCACTCATTTACTCGCATAGATTCGCTTCGCTCATCTATGCTCGCCCATCTATGCTCATCTATGCTTCTCTCACAATTCCAATTATACATTAATATTAAAACAATCAATAGACTCTAGTCTAAACTCCTCGTTCTCTTTGGTAGCAGCATTATCTTTAGAATGAGGATGTAGTTCACTGGCAGTTTATCACTCAGCGGAACAAACAATTGAGCTTCGCTCAATTGTTTGATCAATTGTTTGATCAATTGTTCCATGTTGAACCAACAATCTCGCTTCGCTCGATTGTTGGTTACACTCCCGTCAGCCTAGCAACCTCCGGTCTACTCTCCGGCACAGCCACCTCCGGCTCAACACTCCCCGTTGCCACAGCGGTCCCCCCCGGAACCGCACTCACTGGACTTGCCGTAGTCGGGGTCGCAGAAGTCCCACTAACCACCGGCTCGACAGGATTCACCTTTGTAGCCGCTGGTGCCAGAGTAGGCTTTGGGGTCGGCGAAGCACTTGCAATTGGGGCCGAGCCTCCCTTCAAGTTCAAGGAATCAGTCCAGTTGATGAAACTAGGCACATCCTTTGCAATAGCCTCGGCAATCTTCATCTTGCCCAACCACCCCGGGATATTTCCTCCAGCATTCAGGCACGTTGCCATGGTCCAGTTAAGCTTCTTGTTAGTTGGATCGTAAGTCACGCGCTCAATCGAGGTGTAGCGGCCCACCACATAGTCTGCATCGAAGCCCGGACGTTCATAATTTTTCGGGTGCACCGCGAGCGAAATCACATAGGCCTCGTACTCGGAGGGCTTGAAGACGTGCACCAACTCGTAAAACACCCTGTTTTTCACAGGGAACGAGAACTTGTAGTAGATCTGAGCAAGATACGAAATGTGAGTGCCTGGGCTCTCGCCTGGCATGGAAAATGGAGTGAGTTCATAGTGGCTCAACTGGTGCACGTAGTCCTTTTCGTACTCGGTGTGCACAGCGTGGATGTCGGTGGTGGAACCAATGACGTAACGGAACAAAAGTTCGTGGTAGTGGTCCATCAAGGGGTCGCCAAACTCGTGGAAGTCGTAGATACGTGCGTACCACGTTTCATCGTTCAACTTGGAGTTGTGGAACGTGGGGACTGTAATTGGAAGACCATTGTTGGTTTCAAACTTGTACTTTTTACCGTGTTTCCAGTTCTGTTCAATGAGCTCAAGAATGTACTTGGCCTCGGTGACAAGCGTGTGGGAGTCGAGACCAGAAAGGTCCTCGATGGCAGTGGTGTTGGTGGTGAGAGTAGCAACAGACATGGGGAGGAATTGAGGGATTTGGGCGGTTTTATATATGGGGGGGGTTTTGAGCCAGATAGCAAGCGAACATGAGCGAAGCGAATGTGAGCGTAATGTTCATCATGAATCAAATGAATCAATATGAATCAATTATTGATTCATATTGATTCATACTGATTCATGATGGTACATGACAATTGACTTGATTCAGACCTCTTCACTGATATGACTATCATGACTGTGCTGCCTATTGGTAGTCATTGAAAATGTCTGCGATTGTCTGGAATCGGAAAAAGCGGCTTGTAGCAAGATTGATTTTGTGCAAGAAGTGAAGTGGAAGTGTATTAGAGATGAGAAATAGTAGAAGTTGGGAAGGAAGTGGAAGAAGTAGAAGTAGTATTAGTAGTAGTTGTAGAATAAAAAGTAGAAGTAGTAGTAGAAGTGGAAGTAGAAGTAGACGTAATTAGTGTAGCAAAGGTGGATGCTAGACGACTAATGACCATATGCATGGAAGGTAGTAGTCATGTCATTGAGTCATTAATAATGGATGATGGATGGGATTGGATTGGATTGGATGGGAGATGAGGGAATTGAGAGGAGATGACTGGAGTGGAGATGAGAGATGACTGGAGATGGAGATGAGCATGTGTGTGCGGAATATGAAGCTGTTTTGTGATCGGACCAGCAACCAACACAAGAAGGCTGAAGAGTGAAAGAGTAGAAGAGAGTAAAATAGAGAAGAGTAGAGAAGGAAGGTAGAAGAGAGTATGATTGGAGACGATGTCACATACATTCACGTCATCACCTCATGTACAATTCCGCGTTCCCAAATAGGAAGGAGGAAAGATGGTCATGTAAAACAGACAATTGGATCGCAACAATCGCGACAATCGAGCGGAGCGAGATTGTTGGTCAATGTTTTTGTTCAATGTTTGTGGTCAATTGCACACAAGCCAAGAAAACAATTGACTCAAATTGAGCTAACAATTGGTTCAAACAATTGAGCAAAGCGAGATTGTTGGCCAATGTCAAGCCAATGTCAAGCCTATTTCAAGCCTATTTCAAGCCGACGAACTACAAACAACCTCACTTCGTTCTGTTGTTTGTAAGTCATCCACACTTTACTCGGTTATTTGACTAAATTTGCTTGGCCCGATAAATGTTCGTAAATAGAATCAGGCAAGTTCTAACTATTATTTCACTCAAATAATCTCTGATTTGCTCAGATGTTCATTTGGTTCTTTTCATATGATGAGTTAATCACTCATTTTCATTAGTCAATCTTATTTCGTTCCTAATATTAGCTGTCCTTGTTCCTTAGTCTAGCATTTCATCCTCAGTATTCATCTTACCAAGTCTGAGAACGTCATTATCCAAGAGGAGCAAATGAAAAAGGAGTTAATAGAGGGCTGAGTAAGCTAATATAGGAATTGATAGAGTAGCTGGTAAGCTAATATAGGAATTGATAGAGTAGCTGGTAAGCTAATATAGGAATTGATAGAGGAGCTGAGAGCTGATAGAGGAGAGAGGAAGCATCAAGTGTTATGTGCAGTCGTTTATGGCACGTGACCATGTCAGACCCCAGTCTTCCTATGTCATACCACTTTTGCATATCCAAATTGCTTTGCCGTTTGTTCATCAGTCTTGAAACCTGTAATTTTTGTTAAGTTTCATTGTTCATGTTCATTTGTTCACCATTTGTTCACCATTTGTTCACCATTTGGTCGCCCATTTGTTAGCTCATTTGTTCGATAATTGTTCATTTGTTCGCATCACTCCACTTTTTCATTGCTTCAAATTCTTCTCTCTTTGATATTCTTCCGTAATAATTGACTACTATACATCTGCAATCTAACCTCATTCTATCTATCTCTGTTTTCTATTACTATTTTCTATTACTATTTTCTATATTCTGTTCAAATCTGTGTCTTTTCTGTTAACAAACAATTCTTCGAATTGTTTGTATTGTTTGAATATTGTTTGATGTTTTATCGCTCCCTTTCAACCATACCCGGAGTAGCTGCTCGAAAACTCCAAGACGTCGTCATCATAGGCGGCGGTCCAGCCGGCCTCTCCCTCCTAGCTGCCCTCAAAGCTTCTCCCATCACAACTCATCTCAAGTGTACCCTCATTGAAGGCTCTGACCTCGACAAGGTCCGTGATTTTGGCGACTGTCCTCCAGAAAACTACACCAATCGTGTGGTTTCCCTCACGCCAAAGTCCGTCGAGTTCATGAAGGAGAAAATCGGGAGCTGGCAGTACATAAACGAGGACCGCATCAAGTTTTACAACTCCATCATTGCCTACGATGGCCAAAATGCCCTGTCTCGTATCCAGTTCGATGCTGCCGCCTTGGACGGCGGAATTCTTGCCGCAATGTGCGAGAACGCAAACATCCAGGCGTCCCTCTTGCGCAGAATCGACGACTTTGACGCTACGGTGCTCGACAACACAAAGGTCATTGGCATCCGCGACATGATATCCTTGGACACAGTCTTTCAGCATAGTCACGTGATGGATCACGTGGACCCAAACTTTTCACAGCCGGACCTCGACTGGCCCATCGTGACGCTCTCGACGGGCGAGACCATACAGCTGCGTCTTCTTGTGGGGGCTGATGGGTACCAGCTGCCGGTGCGCAAGTACGCGCAGATTGAGCTGCGGGGGTGGCAGTACGACCGGTTTGGTGTGGTTGCAACCATCAAGTTGCAGTACGAGGACTACCGTCTGGTTGGATGGCAGAGATTTTTGACTACTGGACCGCTTGCTATTTTGCCGTTGACCGAGGATAATGCCACGATCGTGTGGTCGCTGACACCGGAACTTGCAGACACGTTGTTGAAGGTGGACCCAGCCATATTTCCCACATTGGTGAATGCTGCCATGGTGTTGGACGAGGTGGACTTGGAGTACATCTACAAGCTTTTGAGAGCGGACCCAAGTGATACCAGTGTGTTGGACGAGATTGCCTGGCGCATGTCCAAGTTTAACGTGAACGAGTTGGAGGAGAACTACCCGTTGCCGGTCGTGGAGTTGATCGAGGGGTCACGTGCACGGTTCCCACTCAAGCTCTCGCACGCCGACACGTACATTGCGCCCCGAGTTGCTCTTATTGGCGATGCCGCGCACACGGTGCACCCGTTGGCGGGACAGGGCTTGAACATGGGGCAGTCGGATGTGGCTGCCCTTGTGGATGCGCTCGAAAAGGGTGTAAAGAGGGGAATGGATATTGGGTCGCCGTTGGTGCTTGACCAGTATGTGGCGAATGCGTGGCCGGCGAACCATTTGTTGATGGGGGTGTGCGACAAGTTGCACAAGGTGTTTTCTACGGATTTTGGGCCGTTGGTTGCGGCAAGGGGGTTGGGAATGAGAGCGTTGGATATGATGGGGGTGGTGAAGGATGTTATGGTGGGGGGGGTTAGTGGGAGATAGTCGAACAATCTCGCGAAGCGAGATTGTGAGTGAGATTGTGAGAACTAGTTTCAAACAATCGAGCAAAGCTCAAAGCTCGATTGTTTGAGTGTTGTAAATGAGAAATCGAGCGATTGTGATTTGATTGGCATAATCGAAACTTCGGCTTGAAGAGGTAGGTCTTGAATATAGGAATGAGTTTTTCGCAGCCAAGTGTAGACAGAACAAATAAGCGAGGCGAACAAATGAGCCAAGCGAGTTTGTTCGACTATCAAGAAGAATGACAATGAGGGAGTGATCAAATGAGCAAAGTGAACAATGGGCGAAGCGAATTTGTTCGACTACCAAAAATGCTAAGAATTGAGGGAAGTGATGAGCGAAGAATAAATGAGTGAAGCGAATTTGTTAGACTGTCAAAATTTCTGGAATTGAGCGAAGTGTTTTTCAAACTATCAAAATCTCTGAGAACTTTACAAATCACTTCGCTTTTATTGACCTTTGCAACTAAAACTTGCTTCATTTGTCGACTTCACCTTACTAAGATTGAAACGATGAGCAAGGCTACAAGAAGTTCTAAGAGCTGAGAACAAAGCGAATCTGTTTGAATTTCTATAATTATGCCTATTTTAGAACTACCCAAATGTCTACTAACAGATAAGGGAATCTGAAATAACCCTTCTACCTAAGAATCGTCGACAGATCAGCGTCGACAGACTTCCACTAGAACTTCCAAAGAAAAAGACTACCACCAATATAGTAGACAGCAGTTCCAAATGCAACACTCATTCCGCCTAAACTAAGAATTGAGAACGTACATTATCTTGCAAACGATGTATACTCGTCTAAATCCCTCGTTGCGTAAATCTCATACTTTATCTCTGTCAGAATGACTATTCTTTTCAAGACTGTTTGGGAACCAACGAAGTTTGGTGTCTTCTTTGAAGAACCATTACCAGTGGGATGTTTATGGCTGCGAAATTTCCATCATCACGTGACAGAAAGCAGGCACGAGTCAAGTACCAGTTCAACAACTCACCACTTGTTTGCCTTTTGGTTCAACTTTTGCACACTTCGATTGAATCATTGGTCAATCTTCCTGTGTCCACCAAAACCCTCTTGTATTTCTGCGGTTTTAGACCATTGGAGATCTAAGAATAGTTGACTCTTAATCTGCATGAAAAAGACCGACTATTTTACAGTCTTTAATGGTTTCTTCAAGTTTCAATCATATTCCCAGTTTTTCAGTATCAGACTAAGCTCACTAACAATTCTTTCTTCGCTCGTTGTGTATGAGTGACTGAATCAAATCAACGTTTTACACCCCTCTCAATCACTGAAAATTCAAGAATTGAAAACGAGGGGAGTGAATTTGTTGAAATGCAACATAGTCCGAGACTTCAGTCAACTTGTCTTCCATAACCACTCATTTATTTCTAGCATCACTTGGTAGGGGGAAGTCAACCAACTCTTTAACTTTTAAAAGAATTGACGAATGATTGAGTACGTCAAGTATTGTGCGATAAAAGCTTCCTTCCATGACTGAATGGTATGGATTTCATGTAGACCTGAAAATATTCCCTCATCATTAATAGTACTGCATACAACATAAAGGTTGAACTATTCCGTACCGGATTGCGGTGCTAGGCCAACTCCTAGGTCTAGACAGCTCGCTTATTCTTTTTGAAAGAATCTAATAGAAGTTTCCCAATAAGAGTAATTCTACACGAACTACTAAATACTTGATACTAATTACTTCACTAGCGATTCACTAACTTCAAACTCCCACTCACTAATTGCTTACTCATTAGAAATGAGTTCACTCACTCACTAATTGCTTACTCATTAGAATTCATTCACTCACTCACTCACTCGCTTCGCTCGTTCATTCATTCGTTTTGTGTTCCCCCTCTACGTCATCACTACGAGCCCTGAATACCAATAACAGGGTAATGATAAGCGGACCTTCTTGAGCAACCATTTCTCGGCATCAATGACAGCTGCGTGCTGGTGAAAGGCTGAATGGGGTATGATTGGGGTTCTGTAAGGGTTTGTTGGGGGTTACGAAAGGACATTTAGGGGGTATGTTAGGGGGTAAAAGTGAAAAGGGCATTGGGGTGTGAAAAATCATTGTCAACGTTTATCAACGTTCAACTGAAATTGTCTTTACCCCCCATGCTTTATTTTGTGCCCGGGATAGTTGTAGATATTCCGATTCAAGTTATTCGAACAACCGAGCGAAGCGGGTTGTGAGAATAGAATAGAAGAAGAGAATAGAATAAAAGAGAATAAAAGAGAATAAAAGAGAATAAAAGAGAACAGAGGAGATAGAAAAGAATGGAAGGAAGACAATTACTAGAACACATGCGTTCCCATGTGTTTTCGCATTAACCGTCGTACTTATGCAGGGCTCGTAATTGTGAAATCCAATTGAACATTGACTGAAAGAACATTGAAAGTATGGAATGCTTATGATGTTTTCAATTACTACATTTAGTGAAAGACTGACTGATAAACTGATAAACTGATAAACTGATAAACATCAACCATTGTAATTTTCTATTTTGTTGATTATATCAACGCTCAAACTCCACGAGGCATTTTCAGCAACGTGATGCAAATCGCTAATTCTTAAGGGTCTGGGGTGAAGAGAAGGTAAAAGCATAGATGGCATAGATGAGCATAGATGAACGAAGCGAATCTATGCGAAAGTATTTCATAGTATGAGGTAGTCTACAGGTAATTTCAAAGTATAAGTTAGTTTACTAGAAGCAAAGTGTGAAAAGAGTACAAGTAATTACTAGTAATTGTGCTGCCTAACTTGCTATACTTCTGTACTTCAACAGACTACCCTTCATATTCCCTCCGGCTTTGTGTTTGTTGTCACGTCAAATGTTTGTGGAACCTTCTGTAATTCAACGTATCTCGTATACTATTGATCCAATACAAAACAGAATGCAAAACATATTTGCACCCATTACACTCCCCCCTTTTGTTATGTTGTACTTTTTATGTTGTACTGTATTTGACTACCTTTGTAATGTCTTTGTACGAAACGTGTACGTCTTTGTAGTCTTTGTACGTCTTGAGACTACCTTTGTGTTCTCTCTCTTTGTACATTATTTCTGTTAATCTTGCTTGTTCCATGTTGCTTCTATTTCTCTACTTTCTTCTATTTCTCTATATAAACCTCAATTCTCCCTCTTTCCTCAATCAACCATGCTCTCTATTCTCCTCACCATCTGCCTCCACCTTCTTGCTGTTTCTGCTGCTCCCACCTCCAATGTGGATGGTACTGTCGTTGTTGAAGTCAACCCCGGCCCAAATCTTCACCAGTACTATACTGAGCACAATCCTGTCATGGCCAAATTCTTGCTTGGTTCCCAGAAAGAACCAGTCTACGTTGGTCTCGATACCGGGAGTTACGACTTGTGGATCCCCAGTCAAAATGCCTCCAGTTACTTGACTCCATACGGTACTTATAACCCAGATGAGTCCACCACTGCTGATGATCTCAAATTACACAACAATGTCCAGTACGGTAAGAGAGATGACGAAGATCTCGACAAAAGAGCTCTTGGTGACATGTCGTGGTACGGTGACGATCTCACCTTACCTAACGGATTGACCATTAAAAACGCTTCCTTTGGAGTCACCGAATCCTCCAACATCCACTGGCCACTTTGGGGTTTGGGCCTGAAGACCCAGGATTTCCAGCTTCCCACCATCATGCAGAACCTCAAGGATCAGGGCCACATCAAGACCGGTGGTTACTCTTACTACTTGGGCGACGACTACAATGGTGAATTGTTGTTTGGTGGTATCGACCACGCAAAGTACTCCGGAGAGTTGTACACCAATGAAAACCTCTACTTTGGGTTCACAGGTGCCGGGTACAGACTCGGTAACGATACATTCGAGTACAACGAGAAGGTGGTTGTGGACTGCGGTGCCAATGTGGCATTCAACTTCCCTAACCACGGTGGTACCAAGGTCCAGGAAAGGTGGGCGGAATTGGCCTCGGAGGATCTTTGTACTGGACCTTCGGACTTCAGTATCCAAATCAATGCCCAGAACGGAAAGATTGAGATTCCTGTCCAGGAGTTGATCAGAAAGAAGACCGACGGTACCTGTTACGTTGACATTGGTGATGCCGACTACGTCCAGTGGGGATTGAAGGGATTCATCCACTACTACCTTTCCACAAACTTTGAGGACAACACGATTTCCTTTGCAAAGAAGGTGAATACGAATGATTCAAACATTGTTGCTTTTTAGAGACTACTATTAAGTACATTGCTAGACTAAAATTTATGAATATATGCAGGAAAAATTTGCAGCCACTTTTCGCAGCCATTAGATTATGTAAGAACGAACGAGATGACCGAACGAGATGAGCGAAGCGAATCGAGTGAGTTAACTAAAATGGTCTAGCTTTCAATGTTTGCTCTATAATCACTTTACTATCCCTTTATCATCTCTATATTCACTCCATATTCACTCCATATTCACTCTATATTCACTCCATATTCAC
Source organism: Kodamaea kakaduensis (assembly GCA_030558435.1). Lineage (NCBI taxonomy): Eukaryota > Fungi > Ascomycota > Pichiomycetes > Serinales > Debaryomycetaceae > Kodamaea > Kodamaea kakaduensis. Next base: position 185,513 of record JAJMSN010000016.1, read on the forward strand.
TCCATATTCACTCCATATCACTTTATATTCACTCCATATTCACTCCATATCACTTTATATTCACTCTCTTATCTTTATCTGGTCTCTTTCGTTCTATATTCTCTATTCTATATGCTTTCTATATCAACCACTCTTTGTTAGCTGCTCCATTTCACAGCTATCTATAATCGTCAAGGACCTCCCAATCAGAATGGTTTTTTAAAATTCATCAAAAAGTTACAAAAAGGGAGAGGATATTCAGATCGATAACCCTGCAATCAATTAATGAATTGGCCCATGTCTACATCATTATAGGTAGATCTTGATCAAATCAGTCACACAAGATACTTATGCTAGAGACAGTCGTCACATCTTTCCCTTACCATGAGTAGGCATAATTCATCTACTCAAATGAATGCTCAACACCCAAGCAGCATTGAAGGGAGATCCAATAACTAGGGCTCTATGGATGTAAATTGAAGTACTATATACAAATGTAAGTCAATTAAAGCGAGTTGACCTGAGGTGATTTTCAACAAAAATGTTAGCAGAACATCCTTAAAAAACTCCTATTCAATATCGCTACACCCTGTAAGACATTGATTCCGTACAACTTCGCTTCGCTCAGTTGTACCCGCTTCGCTCAGTTGTACTCGCTTCGCTCAGTTGTCTCATGTGAAATTCATTTTTCATCCCAATTGGGAAGTTGCTAAATCGAACAAAAGCAATTGACAAATCCAGCTCTATTTTCGCCTCAAACCTCCATTAAAGTCAAACTAGGACTATCTTGGAACTACCTAGCATTGGACTAAACTACATCGGACTAAACTGCATTGGACTAAACTACATTAGAACCAAATTGACCACCTGTAATTGAACCATCATGAAAAACCTCTTCTTCATACGACGGCTCACTACCGATCCAATCATCACCAACCAATTTTCCAAGATCCGCACCAGCTACCAGACTCCCCGGTATCCCCTAGTTCTTTGCCATGGGTTCTCAGGGTTTGACAAATTGACATTTATCAAAAAACCGCATATTTTTGAGCAGGTTGAGAATGTGGAGAAACATGTTGAAAAGGCCATCTCCAAAGGATTGATTGAGCTCGACTACTGGAGGGGAATTCGCGAGTCTTTGGAGAAATTGGGGTGTACGGTGCTCACAGGAAGAGTACCGCCATTTGGTACAATTCATGAGAGAGCAACAGAACTTGAGAAGTTCATTGATGCCCAGTGTGAGATTCTCCGCAAAACAGAGTCGAAGGGGTCGATATATGGAAAAGACGATAGAAAAGATGGAGATAGAATTGAAGAAGATAGAGATAGAAGAGATAAAAAAGATAACACGAAGAAAGACGGCTCCTTTCAGCAAAACCAAGAACCCATCAAGTTGAATTTAATTTCACATTCAATGGGAGGCCTTGATTGTCGGTACATGATCTCGCGATTGGGGCTGCCCAACTACAAGATTGTTTCACTCACCACTGTGTCGACTCCCCACCACGGTTCAGAGTGTGCTGATTTCATCGTGGATATGGTGCGAAAGTACCCGGCCCTCGAGGCAGTGTGTCCCAAGTCCGTGTACGAGATGACCACCGCAAGCATGGACAAGTTCAATGCCGAGGTGAAGGACGACCCGGAAGTGGCATACTTTTCGTACGGGGCCGAGTTCGATCCCAGGTGGTACAGTGTGTTCAACTTGACGTGGCAGATCATGAAGAGGCGGAGTAAGTCGGAAAATGACGGCGTGGTGAGCACAGACTCGGCGCATTGGGGGAAGTATATTGGGACGTTGAGTGGGGTGGACCATTTGGATTTGATTAACTGGACAAATACAGCGAGGAAGGCGGTGGATAGGGTGTTGGGAGAGGATGAGAAGTTTAATGCGAGGGCGTTGTATTTGGATATAGCGGATCATTTGGCGAAGAGGAAGTTCTGAACGAACAATTGAGCGAAGCGAAATTGTTCAGTTGTTGCTCAATTGTTTGTTTTTGGGTGCGAGTTGTGCGATTAAAGTGATTTTCAATCGCATTGCATGTTTGCGTGTGCAAAAGATATTTAAATCGAGTATATCAAAAATTGTTCAATTGTTTGCATTTGGGTATCCAAACAAGCTTCCTCAATTGTTTGCACTAGAAGACTACCAAAGCAAACTATTGAACCATTTAGCAAACAATTTCGCTTCGCTCAATTGTCTGCCATTAAAATCATGTATCATAAAAGACTCAACAATCTCACTTTACTCGACAGAGATTTACTGGAACACCACCGAAAAAGTACTGATTATTCGATTTGATTCACAAGATGTTCAAGATAATTCCTGAAAACATCGAGAAGTCATGCTCGATCTTAATCATAAGACATATTTACAACCTCTAATGGGTAAGATCAACCAACAGGTTGTCATTGAACAATCGCGCTCAGCTGGTCAATTGTGATTGTTTCATAGAAATAAAAATGCAGGCCACAATTTGTAGGTTCACGGGCTCCTGAACGGAAAGGCGTGCATAGGTTTACAGGATCAAATCTGAGTAACAATTAACAATTTGCATAATTCTCAGTTCTGTCATTTTTTGGCTGTGAAAAATGCTGCCCGACTCCTGTTCATAAAAAGTACTACATATCTTACTGTAAAGGAATGAAAGATCCCCCAAGTCTCAAGCAAAGAGCTATATGAGCAGTGTGTTTGTGGGTGATATCCTACGCAATTGAGTGAGCAGCTATGTATGGTATTTTTGATTGTGTGAAGAAAGTGCAATGAACGAGGTAAGAATCGAGCCACGAAATCCTCGTGTCATACTTTCGATCAACTTAACTGGTGACAGAAAATGGCTAAAACTTGAGTTAGGTTGAGTCTACGTAACATTTGCGAATGTTGATAAACAAGTCGTATAGTTTATGCTCAGCATGTTGGAGGAGCCGGCATAGATGTTTGCAACCCTTCCAGTACATATTTTGAAGAATCGAGACTATCAACACCACCAATTGAGTTATCGTTCGTCTGCGAATAAGAACTCCTACGTCCAATGTTTTCCCTCAAATTGCACGTTTGTAATAGTAGGTATTATGTTATCTCGGCACTTGTTCATTTACAGAGAGCAAGAACGTTTTGGCTTCCACCTTTCTTAACTTGATTTTGCAGCCATAGATTAAGAGTCAACAACATGGAGCTGATGACTGCATAATTATCACTTCTTAATGAAATGCTGGGTTGGCAAGTCACTCATTGTGAATTTCTCAAGAGCTATTTGTTCAAAGACTTAGAGTATTGAGTCTCATCAGTATTCATACTTGTAGTGAAATATCAGGAGTTGACTCGATATACGTCTTTGAATTCCGCACCTACAGCCATTTGTTCCTTATTTGAACCTAATGGAACCTAATGAAAACAAATGAACAAGCTTCGCTCATTTGGTCTCATTTGTTCTCATTTCTTCCTTGCACCTACGAACGAACAAATATCGAACAAATTCGCTTCGCTCATTTGTATATTCACATTTATTCCTAACTTGCACCTACGAACAAAAGAACAAACTCGCTTCGCTCATTTGTTCATTCGTTCGATGCTACAATCCCTCCACTACCTCACCTCCGAAACCAACCAACCCCTTCCCCCCCTCGACTACCCCTCCCAACTCACTCTCCTCGACCACCTCCTCACCCAGCGGTACCCCCACAAACCACTTCCCCCCCACATCACCGATGAAATATACTCAGTCCTCAATGAGCAACTGAAAAACAAGACCTTCACCCTGGCCAAATCTTTAGCAGCCTCAGCTGAGATCAATGGCCACAGTATATGCGTGTGGAGAGGCGATATCACGTCGTTGACCGACGTCACCGCCATTGTCAACGCAGCAAACTCCCAGCTCTTGGGATGCTTTACTCCTGCACACAAGTGCATTGATAACGTGATCCACGCTGCGGCCGGCCCGAACCTCAGGGCGTACATCATGGACCAAGTGCTCAAGCCCCGTGACTACATCCCCGAACCCACCGGAAGTGCTGTGTTGACCCCCGGGTTCGGTCTTGAGGCAGAGTATGTTTTGCACACAGTAGGTCCAATCGTAAAGGGGCGGGTTCCTAGTGATTTGGACAGGAGTTTATTAGGAAGTTGCTATAAAGAGTGTTTGAAGAGGTTGGAGGAGGAAAACAAGAGAGAAAAGTCTATAGCATTCTGTTGTATATCAACGGGTGTTTTTGGGTACCCCAATGATCTTGCTTGTGATGTGGCAGTCGAAACTGTTGTGGAGTACTTTGAAAAGAATCCTGAGTCAACGATTGAAAGGGTGGTTTTTAATACGTTTTTGGAGGTGGATATGAAGTTGTATGAGAAGAGGGTGAAAGTGTAAGGAGTATAAAGGGTAGGAATATAGGATATCAAAAAAGTTTTCCTTCATATTTGATGTGAAGTTTTGGGTAGTGGGAGGTATGTAAAGAAACAATTAATAGGAATAAAGGACTTCAAATTACCTTCCAAATACAATTTCGCTTCGCTCAATTGTATTCGCTCATTTTGGGTGCAAATTTCGCTTAAAAATCATCAATTCGTACTCTATACAAAATATACATAGTTGGATTAGGTGTTCAGAGATACAACAAGAGAGCGAAGTGTTGTGATGCTCGATTGTTTTGAGGTTTTCGTTTTCTGTGATGTTAATGACAGTACAATTAAATAGCAACAATTGAGCAACAATCGCTTTGCTCAATTGTTGCAATAAATGGGATGTTGTTCACGGTAGCAAGGATGCAAAAATTGTGGTTGCATGTAGTGATGAGGTGCTCAACAATCGAGCGAAAATGGAGATCCAAACAATCTCCACGATTGTTGTCGTTAATAAGGCTGCTCAACAATCTCGCTTCGGTCGATTGTTTGGAAATGGAGATCCAAACAATCTCTTCGATTGTTATCGTTAATAAGGCTGCTCAACAATCTCGCTATGCTCGATTGTTTCGAATGAGGTCTCAACAATCTCGCTTCGCTCGATTGTTATATGAGGGACTTCCCCACCCTCAACTGCTCCGCACAATCCCTACAATAATCAATCAAATCCCCCATTCCCTCCTTCAAATCAGACCCAATATCCTCATCATTCAACTGCTCAATAATACTGGCCTTGATAAACTCACACCTCCCCAACTCACTCATCAACCAATTGGACCATTCTGCCTCTGCAATCTCAAACTCCATCTTTTCCAAGATCTTAAGACTCACCATCAACTCGTGTCTCCTCACTCCAATGTCCCGGTACTGGTTCTGGAGAGTTTGCGCAACACGTCTTGTTTCAAAGTCCCCGTACACCAGTTTCCAGTCCACACTCTCGAGCTTGTTCAACACAAACGACTTGCTTTGGAACACTTCCTGGGCACGACCAGTCTTGTTAAAGTTTTGCGCGGGGTTTTCCCTGAGGTTATCCTGGACATCCTTGAGGTAGATGGCGCGTGTGAGCATCGCGGGTTCACGGGTCGCCACGTACTCGGCAATCCGGTTCGCTCTACGAACCGTCCAGTACGCAACAGTGGTTTTCCCAGCCAAAAACACATTGAGCATCGCAAGAAATCCAATCACTAAAAGAAGTGCCCACTGGAGTGAAAAACTCCGCACAATTCCCACCAAAAGGTAGATGAGCATCCGTCCACACCAAATAATGTTGCTCACAACAGATATCAGGTACCGGTCAACTTGGATACGGAATACCATAAATAAACTCACGTGGGTGATGGGGGGTTCTTTATAAGTGAAGAGATTAGGGACACCACCATTATACCCGACTTGTCCAGGTTGTACTGGTTGTCCTTGTCCATTAACTTGTCCAGCTTGTCCTTGCCCATTAACTTGTCCTTGTCCAGCCTGTCCATTAGCTTGTCCTTGTCCAGGTTGGACATGTCCAACCTGTCCACCCTCCCTCTTCCACAACTTTCCAAAAAGGAATATTGACTTTGCAACCATTCCATGCTTTCCTATTTCATGGACTGCCGCCTCCAATCTCTTTTCCAACGACGATACGTGTCCCGTAGCAATCCACATCGTGATATTATCAATGCAACTATTAAACATCAGTCTTCCCTTAAAATTTGTGCGACAGTAAAAGAACGTGCGGGTCTGGTCCGGTGCACCCCTGAGTAGAATGAGCCTGTACTCAAACGAAAAAGGCGACCCCACACTGAGCTGAAACGTCTCTCTGCGGTGGAGAATATCGTAATAAATATTCTCATCCATCCGTTCAATTGTCTGTGATACCTGCACCAACGACTTGGAATGGAGAAGTTTCAACGGACACAGAAGTGTGCGATGCAACTTACCATCCGCACCCTGGGTCCAAGGAATCGCAATATTGAATTTGGACTTGTAGTACGAATGGTCTTTGAGCAAAAGCCCATCGTACCCCATAAGAGCGTGAAAAAGTGCCTTGGGTGGAACTCCATACGTTTTGTCCAGCACCAAAGTATAATCTGCCAAAAAGTCAGTACGGTAACTGGACGATGGAGGCGCAGACAACAACAGCGAAACCTTTTCAGGATCAAGAAGAAGCTGCACCGTATCGAGACCCGCAAGAATCTCCTTCAACAGACTCCCTGTAATAGGGGGGATTCGAAGCGCCAACGACTTGGAAGTGTGCGAATACGAATCTGCAGGCACAGATGCAGTGGAATCGGACTTGTCGCGAGGCCCGGGGACTTCGCCACGTGCCTCGCCATTTGCATCCATTACAATCTTTTTCAATTCCTGGGTGATTTCCGTCATTTTCCCCACCAATTTAATCACCTCCTCATCACGTTTAACAGCCTCCTCCACCTTGACGAGCTTTGCAATCAAATCACGGGTCATCAACGGAGGATCCTCCAACCTCGCATTGATCAAAATGTTGGCTTTTTCAACTGCAACCTGGCAGTTGTCCAAAAACAACTTGGTCTTAATCACTCCCTTCACAGAGTAAAGCTTCAACACATCATACTCTTTATGGGGAACCAACTCAGCATGTAAGAGAATTCCAACGTATCCTTTAAAAAGGGAAACAAATCCCAGGGCTTGCATGTAAAAGTAAATGTGGTTGCGTGTAAAGAAGCACCTGCCCGAGAGTTCCTGGTCAGAGTTTGGGGACCAGAGACACCGGAACAGCAACAAACAGTATTCTCCAGGTTCAATCGCAGACTCGAAAAGTGCACGCATTTGAATGTCGATTGGAATAAGATCCTTGGGGTAGTAGTCAGGATAATAAACTCCTTGGTGGGACTCCGAGTACTTTTGCTGTGCCATAATCATCTGGAGATCGGGTTTTCCAACAATCTCAAAAAGTGCAGAGTCCCTAGTAACCCCAGATGATTCTTCGGGAACCCTATTCGCTTTAAGTTCAGCCTTAAGTGAGTATTCCTTTCCCTTGTCTCTAGCTTCTTCACTCTTCACATCACTCCTTCCATCGCTCCTTCTCTTATCTTCAGTCCTTCCATCAGTCCTTCCATCAGTCCTTCCCTTATCTCCTTTTCCCTCCCTATCCTCCTTTCCCCTCATCCAGTCAGCGATTGTATCGTGCAAGTAGTAAACCCCCCAATTCACCAGCCCCCATATATTACCCGTAAGTGCAGTCGGCACACTCGTAGGACTAATCATACTATACAGTATAATTGCCGACTTTGTGCTGCTGGTAATACACGGTGGCTTCACCACCGGAATACTGTGGTACACGTGCTTTTGAAACATTTGCTGGTGGTTCTCAATATACGACCCAAGAGTCGACGACGTCACAATGTGCCCAGACGAGTGCACTATCCGCGTATTTGTAAGAAGCTGGTCCACAGAAGTCGGAGCAGTACACGCCAACTCAGAAACTATCGGGGGATACCGTCCCAGTGCCACATTGAACAGATCGGGATCCGAGTGCATCTGTGAAAGAACTCTCGAACGCTCATTTTCAAATACCTTGAGCCAAGACTTGAGTTCTACCAAAGTCTCGGCTTGTAATACGGTCGTAAAATCACTTGTTTTAACCTCAAAACAGAACCTCCGGTCCTCGCTCGCACAGTACTTGACATTGCACAAAAGTATCCCAATCTTGTCGGTTTCCTGCACATAGGTCCCGCTCGGCAGGAGCACCAACATCCCAAACACTCCGTTTTTCAAAAACGCCCACCGCCGGATCCACACCGGTTTCGGCAGCCGCTCCACACTCGTCTTCATAAACACGTACCCGTGCTTCTCGTGCGCCCCCTCCTCGATCTCGCCGAGCACACGCGCGTTTATAGCCGATGCTTTGTAATCGCTTACGTCAGCCAGAGGTGCGAACTGGCGCACGGCTGCCTCCTCTGCCTGCTGGCGGGCGACCTGGGTGCTTGGGGCGAAGGTCGCTGCCGCCGCAGTATACGAGTCGCTCCAGGCCTTGATGCGGCGGATGTGCGCCCAGGTTTCCTCGTAAAATGCGACTTCTGTCTCGGGAGTAAAGGCCGCCCGTTTCCGGCGCCATAGATCGGTGGTGAGCAGCACAAGTGTTTTATCGAGCACGTGGCCCAACAGCGTGAGTTCTTGCACGAGGTCTAGGGACGCGTGGATGTACTCGCACCTCACGGCGTGGAACTGGCGCGCGTCTTCCATGACACTATGTGGATCCTTGGTTTTAGGCGTGGACACGAATAATCCGAGGTACCGGTCGTGCTTCTCCTGGGCACGGCCAAAAGCCGCCCTGACTGTGCGGTAGTGAGCAATGTGTTTGGTTACGATGATATTGAGGTTGTCAACCACATAAGAATTGACGGTTAACGAGGATATGCTAATGTCCCTTATTTTTGTGAGGCCGTGTAAAATTGAGGTGAGCGCCTGGACAGTGTACTCCTGGTCAATGAGGCCATCCTGGAGGAATGTGGGCATGAGATGCTCGAGAAACGAGTTGTAGAAGCTTTGGAACTCGCGAATGTACTTGGGGATCTTCTTGATGGAACTGACAAGGGCAAGAATCCACTTGTCAATGTTGTCGATCTGGTTGTCGCAATGGTTGACATAGGCCCGGAAAGAGGGCGAATCAAGCGCGGCTTCCTTGAAGGGAACGGAGATGAGCTTGAACTGGTCTCCCAGTGTTCCTTCGGGTGGTTTGTATGGCATGTTGACGGAATTTTCGGAGAGGAAATTGACCGAACAATATACCGAACAATTGAGCGAAGCGAAATTGTGAGGAAGATTAAGAGAAGATTAAGAATTAAAAGATTAGATAGCATTAATGATTATTTATATTTGATATGTAGAGATTTAAAGATGTAGAGATATAGAGACATTGAGATATAGAAATATAGAGATGTAGATAGATGTTTCATGTATACATATGACATGCATTACATGAGATGACTTGATAACGTTCAGATTATTAGATGAGTACTGAGATTTAATAGTCTCATGCTGATAGATCGCTGATTGATTGAATAATGAACATCAAATATGCTGCTCACACATTGATGAGCTTGTGATGTCTGTTCGCATCTCTCGGATCGGCTGTTCGGTTAGTTGCTAGCCCTGTTTTGTGTCATTTTTCGCAGCAATTGAATGAACAATTGAATGAACAATTGCGCGTAGCGAAATTGTTCATGAATTGTTCATTGAGTTGTTCAATGTTGTAGATTCTTCATGTATTCTTCATGTATTCTTCATGTATTCTTAGAAGAATGTCAACAGATCAAGTCAACAGAATTGACATGAGTGGGTCGAAACCGCAGACTTTTCGATAGTTCATTGACTAAAGGAACATTAGAGTGAACAAACATGGTGATTACTCATTGTTATTACAATGCAAATCATCGCCAGGAAAGAGAATTTGGCTGGTACCGCTTTCTTCAAAAGTGCCTAATCGGGAAATTTTGCGACAGTCCTGATAGACGATGGAGTGAAAAGTTCCTAAAGTGCTCATCTTATATTCTTCTCTCCATCATCTACTATTTAACTGCTTTCCCTCATTTTCACTGGTGAGCTACTCAGAATAACCACTCAATACGAACCACTCAGAATAACCACTCAATACGAACCACTCAGAATAACCACTCAATACGAACCACTCAGAATAACCACTCAATACGAACCACTCAGAATAACCACTCAATACGAACCACTCAGAATAACCACTCAATACGAACCACTCAGAATAACCACTCAACACGACCCTCACCACTCCTTCTGTCATTTCATCACTTCACTCGCTCTTCTATTCTTCTCACATGAACCGCCCGCTTCTATTTTTTGCAGCCTGGAGTATTTGTGTTCTAGGATATGAAATGTCAATTACTCTTGTCAATTACTCTTCTACCTTAAGGTGCACTAAAGCTCAAACGAATAGTGTCGACCTACTATTGAGGTCATCTTACTGTCTGTCAAGACTCGTGTACTTGGGACGGTCTAAGAAGCTGATGTCCGGTGTCACAGAGTTTCACAGATTAAGAGTCAAAGTCAAGGTCAGATTAAGAGTCTTATAACAGATTAAGAGTCATGGAAGTGTACAGACTCAACAGGAAGTTTCTTCGAAGTGTACAGACAACGTTCAATTTGTAAACACTCATCCAACAGAATTTCAAGGGTGTTCTTCCTATTACAATGCTGCCAGTGAACTGAATTTCAATCACCAGAAGATTGAGACTTTTTCTGAGTGCCAGTATGATCATGAATCTAGATTAATTGGGCACAATCTCGCTCGATTGTCATTATCCATTAAGTCCGAACAATCTCGCTTCGCTCGATTGTTCACCTCGATTGTTCTACTTCCTTCCTTCCATTATTATTATCCTATATCATACAAATTACCCCAAACCATGTGGATCTATCCACTACTCCATTAATCAAACAAGAGACCAACAAACAATCGAGCGAAGCGAGATTGTTTGTGATGTCTATTTATCCGTCAAAGAATAAAGCGAAGATGCTCATTATCCCTTAAGCAATCGAGATGTAATCAATAACAATCGAGCGAAGCTCGATTGTTGGTACTAGTCTTCCTTCATAGACAATCTCGCTTCGCTCGAGTTGGTCTAGTCTTTCTTTATTTCAACAATCTCGCTCCGCTCGATTGAACATTACTCCTCAAACAATCTCAACAATCTCGCTCCGCTCGATTGAAAATTCGACAAACTCAACAACCTCGCTTCGCTCGATTGTTGAGATTACTTTCTCTTCGGCTTATACATACTCACCGACGTATTCACCGGAAACTTGTGCGTCCCCACCCCCTTCGTCTGCACCCTCTGCACCCCCCTCGTATCCTTGGACGGATCATACTCCAAAATCGGCCCAAACTTAAACTCCTTGGTCCGTGGATCCTTCGACTTGACCCGCGGCTGTTGCACCTCCGGCTCCCCAAAACTCACGTGCATTGGTGTAGAAGTAATGATTTCCGGCGAGGCAGACTTGAACTCTTCCTGGTACGGGTTAAAAGGAAACTCCCCCAGCACAGGAAGATAACTGATGGACCTTCCATAGTATGGATACGGCACAGCAGGTCTTTCAAACGACTGGTCAAAGTCGTACTCGGGTCGAGTCATCATTACTCCTTGCATTTCTAGTTGTCCCATAGGAAGGGGGGCGGTTTGTCCAGCTTGTAGTACTCCAGGTGCTTGTCCAGGTGCTTGTCCAGGTACTTGTCCAGGTACTTGCCTCACTGGTACCTGTGATACTTGTGGTTGTCCTGATACTTGTTGCCCTGATACTTGTCCTACTTGTTGTCCAACTACCTGTGACACTTGTGGTTGTATTTGAATTGGCTGAGTAACATTTCTCATCTTGGATGGAGTATCATACACCCGTTCTCTTGGGGTCCTCCTTGGGGTCATCCCCGGTGAACTATGTTTGAACGGCGACGAGTCTGCAATCACCGTCTCATTATCGTCCAAGTCATCCGTCAAGTTCACCACCTCCACATTGGACACACCACCCCCCTCTCCAAACTCGAACGTATGTACAAAACACCCGTGAACAGCCGAATTCTCCCCCAAAACACAGTCGTCTTCCGCCGAGTTGCTAAAGAGAACTTGTACCATCGTAAGTCCCAGGTCTGCACTCGACCCGTTCACCAAGAAATCAAGGTACCCCTTCATAAACGACTTCATGAGGGGCTGGAGCATCGTGTGGCCCTCGCCCAGCTTGAATCCCTGGGCAATACTCACCGTGTCGAGAATACACGAGTTGCCCTTGTACACTTTGGTGAGACTTTTCCACGAAAGAAACGGTCCTTTGGCATTCCGCACGTGCAACTTGACATATGCGTCCAAAGACGTGTCGGCTGCAAAATCAGTCTTGATGTTCACATTGTGGTTCACACACCACACGGGGGCCCGTGCCCGACGTACCAATTGCATTGTCCGTGCATCCACCGCCAATTCCTCGCCACATCTCAGGGAAGTGGTCACCTGACCGAGTTTGGTAAAGCAATGGTTGGATGAAGATAACACAATAGAAAGAAGGTGAAGATTTCCTCCACTCATTCCTCCACTCATTCCACTCATTTCCCCACTCATTCTTCTAGTTTCAGTTGCACTTATTCTTCTAGATCGGTCAGTTCCCGCACTCATTCTAGATCCATTAGTTCCTTCTATTCCCTCTCCCCCCTCATCTGGACTCGACAACAACATATCCAACTCATCACTAATTTCCGTAGTCTTTATTGAGTCCATCACCAGACTGGAATTTCCAAACGGAGTATTTATCAAATCCTCCACATTTCCATTTGGACTCATCTTGGTATACGTCTTACAGTACTTGGACTGTTTCTCCAACTTTTTCGACTTTGTCAACCTAAAAAGCCGGCTGGAAATCTGCTTACTTGTACGCAATATCCCCGTCTTGTTGTAGAGCATTCGCGAAAGGATCTTGTTCTGGCTCGTGTTCTTCAAGTCGTTCGCCAGTCCACGGCCCCGGCCCTCGCGAAAGTACCGGTACTTGACAAAACACCGGATGAGCATGTTGTCGAGGTCCGCGTGCCACACGCGGTCGCTGTCCAGGGCACTCGGGTCCACGATCGCCAGTTTACCCCGCAAATGGTGCGGCAGTTCCACCACCAGATCGATTTTGCTCGCTACAAAATGGTTGGGCAGGTCAGTAATTTTGCGTTTTTTCAAAGCGTGGTCGGACCCAGGAGAGTGAGAGTGTTGTGAGTTTGAATGTTGTGTTGAATGTGTTGAATGTTGTGTATGTTGTGTTTGTGGTTGTGAGTGTTGCGTTGAGTGTTGTGACTGTGAATGTGAGTTTTGTGGTTGTGACTGTGACTGTGATTGTGACTGAGAAAGTGACTGTGACTGTGAATAATTTGAATCTTCTTCATATTCAATCTCCTTTTGCTCCAGAAGATTCTGTAAATGCTGAAGATTCAGATTCAGGTTCAGGTTCAAATTCTGATTCTGACTTCCCTGGCTTCCCTGACTCTGACTCCCATTCAGACTTCCATGACTCTCCTGACTCAGACTCTCACTCTTCTTCTGACTCTTTTCCCTCACCAACTTACGCGGGGTCAAAAACTGTTCCTTTCGAGGCGTTTGAAACTCCTTCTTCTCCTTGTCGTCTATTGTGGTGTTGGTCTCGTCAGTGCAGAGCGTCGACCACAAGTCCAAACTCTGGTCGGAATCCACCTCGATTCTCGGAAGTCCCTTTTTCGACGGGGTTCCGAACATGTCGCGCATGCTCGAAATACTATCCAGTTTCCGGTGGAACATCTTGCCCATATTGAAGAACCGGTTCGGTGATACCAGGTATATTGGCAGGTAGAAGGACGGCAGAAACGAAAGAAGGTTAAAGGGTGTCACTCCCCGAGGTGTCTGTCCTGGGCCCTTTACCCGGGGGGTATGTGGAACTGCCAAAGAGTCAAACGTGGGGAGAAGTGGACGGTAGTCGTCGTTGTCGTTGTTGGTGGTCTTACTCTTTTCGGTCTGACCGGTTTGTTCACGGTCACGTTCACTTTTGGTTCGACCATATCCCGGTTGTCCACTTTCGGTCTGTTCACTTTCGGTCTGTTCGCTTTCAGTGTGTTCACTGTCCACACTCCCATTTTCACTGCCCTTTTCACTGCCCTTTTGACTGCCGTTTTCACGGCCCTTTTCACTTATACCATTTCCATTCATATTTTCACTTCCATTACCTTTTCCATTCACTCCACCTCCACTCATATCACCTCCATGTACATTCCCTCCATCCTCAAACGGACTTCTTTCCTCCAACGGGCTCTTCTTGGTACTGCCAGCAGTATTCTCCAAAGGCGAAGGCGCCAACTTTCCCGACGGAAGGGATGACTTTGAGCTCATGGGAACCGTTTCGGGCTCCTCGGTGGGGGCTCCCTGTTGTCGCATAACGGTCTAGTATTGGACGTAGTATCGGTGTGGTTGTGGTCAGCGTTAAAATTCTTTATTCGGCCCTTGAATCTTTTCTTATATAAAAACACGGTCCTGAAATCAAAGTCACGACACAAACCGGGGGTTGCTGGATCATTATGTGCTGCAAGGGATTGTTTCCCCATGCTTTTGTGTTGCGAAAAATAACGCGATTATTTTTTGAAGCGCGTAGAGCGGAGTAGTACTCTCTGATAATATCCCCCCACTTGTGTGTTGGCTGACTGTTGTCTGACTTTCCATATTCTCACACCTTTTCACTTTTCCTTTTCACTTTTCTCTCACCTCCCTATTCTCCCTCTCATTCCTTCATTTTCTCCTCTCCTCTATTCTCCTTCCTCATCTCTGTAATCAAAACATAAACGTTGCACGAAACCTTATTTCGAGGCTAAAAAATAGACAGAAAGAATAAGAGCCGATGAGGGAAGAAATCATTAATAGAAGAATAGAACATAGAATGAATAGAACGAATAAACTGAGGAACTGAGCAACTAAACAACTGAACAACTGAACAACTGAACAACTGAAGAACTGAAGACTAATAGAAAAGAATGTAAGTCTGAACAGAGACAACACCAAAAAAACTGATCACCTCTCGTAAATTATCTCATTTTTTGACAATCGTGACAATTCCTTGACAATCACTTGACAATACCATTACAATAGACAATAGGGATGACCATCAACAACACAACAACACAACGCTGCCAGCCTGACAATGACTTTTTTGCGTGCTGGTCCACGTCAAGCACACCCTCAGAGAAGCTTCTGGTGGGCTTATCGTTATCAGCCACCAAATACCGTTTCATTTGCCTCAACACAAAGGCAGGGTACACAAAATATTTTGTGAGCGTGGAGAGTGAAAATATGGTTGATGTAAGATGAACAATCATCTTGACAATTCTTGACAATTGAGCGTAGCGAAATTGTCAAGAGTGTCGTTACTCAAAGTATTTATTCAGACCGCTTGGCTAATTTACTCTCCAACTTTATTCACATTCTCGTACCCCACATGTCAATTCACCCTATTTTGTCTATTCTAGTGTGTTAAAA
Organism: Kodamaea kakaduensis; assembly: GCA_030558435.1. Classification (NCBI taxonomy): domain Eukaryota; kingdom Fungi; phylum Ascomycota; class Pichiomycetes; order Serinales; family Debaryomycetaceae; genus Kodamaea; species Kodamaea kakaduensis. Next base: position 200,885 of record JAJMSN010000016.1, read on the forward strand.
TACGACCAACTACGAGATTGGCCCACTTTATTCTATCTTTTTCATCTTCATCTTCGCTCATGTTCATGTTCATGTTCATCTTCATATTCATCTTCATTCTCATCTTCATTCTCATCTTCATTCTCATCTTCATTCTCATCTTCATTCTCATCTTCTCTTTTCACAATCTTCTCTCTTTCTCCCCTTCTTTCATGACCTCGTCCCATCTTTTTTCTTTGTTCTATGGTTATTGTTCGCTGCTTCCTATTGTTCTTTTTTAATTGTTCTTCGCGTGTTCGGCGCGTTCTTTGTGACTTCAATCTTCACAATTGGCCTTCAATTGAGCGAAGCGAAATTGAAGGTCATTTGTGGAGGTTGATTGTAAGTTGCTCACTTCGATCATTTCTGAAGTCGCTCACTTTGATCATTTGATATTGAAGTTCGCGTAAGGTCCTTTAGCTCTATTCAATTTGCTCATCCTTATCCTCAGAATAAACTATCTTGGTTAGTTTCATAATTTAGGCTAAACTTATTTGAAGTCTTTCAAATGCTTATGAACTTTTTATCTATCCAACAATTTCCTACGCAATCTTCTTCACTTCATTCACTTACTTTTACTTTTCATTGAGTATGTACGCTTACTCTTACTTTTTCATTGAGTATGTATGCTTACGGTAGGAATGGGAGACGAGAGGGGAAGAACACCGATTTTCAGGAGGTATGTTGATTTTTCAATTGGTATTACCTTCATTTGTTAGCACAATTGACTAAATTCCGCTTCGCTCAATTTGGTCAATTGAGCAAAATAAGCTCATCTTCACTCGTTCGCACAATTCACTTCGCTCATTGTGCTCAATGCTAGTGGGTTATATAGTAGTGCACCTCCTGAACTATCGCCTCAATCAACCCCGGCTGCTCCCTCTCATACCTCATCAAATCCTCAATCAATCTCCCCACAGTCTCCTTTGTAGCCTCAGATCTCCCCCTATTCTGCACCTGCGCAAGACAATGTAATAGCAACTCCCCCTGAGGTTTCTTCTTCTTTTTATCAACCAACTTCAACCCGTAAAACGAAAGATTCTTGGTGCCAAAGTCCCACTCCATCCTTTCCGTTTTGGGCCCATTTCCCAATTCGTACCTGGGGCTGCGACCATTTTTCGCAGCCTTTGGTTTTGTGTTCTTTTCCCGCACGATTCGCAGCAATTCCTGGTGCCCCCCGTGTCCCTTGACAAATACGTGCCTGAGCATCATTTTAGCACTGGGCCGTCTCAGCGGGTCCTTCACTAAACAGTACCGCACGAAATCCTTGATATTGGCCCCGTACTCACCCTCCAATTTCGGCGGGCTTTGTTTCGGAATCTCAAATAATACCTTCATCGGATCGTGCTGCGCAAACGGCACAGTTCCACTGGCCATCTCAATCGTGGTGATTCCAGCGCTCCAAATATCGGCCTTCTCGTCGTACCCCTCGCTGTTGCGGCTCTTGGCCCGTGCAATCACCTCAGGTGCCATCCAGAATGGTGTCCCTACAAATGTATTTCTCTTCACCTGAGTAAAGGTAATCTCTCCACTGACCCCAAAATCCGCAAGCTTCACGTATCCCTCCTCAGTCAATAAGACATTCGCCAGCTTGATGTCCCGGTGGACTTTTCCCTCCAGGTGGAGGTACACCAATCCTCTAAGCACACTTCTCATAATGTACCCTACAATCGACTCGGGCACCTTTTTTAGGTACCGAACAAGATCAGCACATGATTCACCGCCGCAGTACTCCATTGCAATGAACATGTTGTACCCTTGGACAAACGTCTCGTGGTACTTGACAATGTAGGGGTTTTGTAAACGGACGAGAAATTGGATCTCCTGGACTAAAATGTTGATTTCCTCGTGGGATGACTCAAGATTGATGACTTTGACGGCATATACGTTACCACTACTGAGCTCAGTGGCTTTGTAAACGTCCCCAAAGTTACCTTTGCCAATGCAAAGGTCAAGTGAGTAGTTCATAAGTAGTGAAGAGGTGGAAGAGAAGTTGAGGAGAAGGTGTAAGTGAGTGAGGGGAGGATTCAATCAATAGGAGCAGTTTATAATAGAAGTATAGTTGGTGTTGGTATTTTATTGGTATTGTATTGGTATTGTATTTGGTATTGGTTTTTGGGTTTTCTAGCTTTTGTGGCTGCCACAAACAAAATGTACAAAAATTGGTGTAATGATCCCTGAAATTTCTTTCATTATGTGGTGATGAGAATACTACTAGGTTACACAGAGCTACAGTGGCTTGGTATCACGTTCCTGAAGTGATATGATTTTTATGGATTTTACCAAAAAGTTGAAAAATATAAGTATGAGCCGATTTCTTGCCTCAAGTTTTCAATTTTGTATGTAAAACCATTTAGTTTGTGAAGAGCCAAAAATGTACTACATTCAAAGTACAGGTTACATGTACAACTTGAGCCAACTCGCCCACAAATCAACATTTAGCAAACTAATGTAAATTCCTTATCACCTAGTCATTTGTAAAGATGACTCCAGAAGGTACAAAAAAAATCACTGATTTTTGAATAGAATCATTTTTTAGCGTAGTTAGTGAACTTTCACCAATTTCTTTAGTTCACAATAATGCACAACTGGACTTTTTTGTACGCCAAATACTCAAGTCATTCTCTAACTCCCTTCTACATTCTCGTGTCTATTTTGTTCCTATTCTCTTCCTATTACTTACTAAGGTGTACTAGCCAGTGATCACCGATGGGATGTGTGTCAACAGTTGCTCCTACAATGAGCGGACCGACAGCTTCTTTATGAATCTCGCACAAGATGCGAAATGAATCGTGAAATGCACAATTCAAACGAGCTATATTAGTTGAAATCTCTCGGCCCAGTTATTGGCTTGCTCATTGAATCACTTCCAATGAGTTTAGCGATCTTGGGAACATCTCGCAATTGGTTTTTAATGCTACTCTAAGCATTACAGCCTTCTTTGGACAATTAGCTTCGACAATTTCAACAACCTCTCGCTCATTGTAGACTTCACCATTAACTTCAACAACACTCGCTGATTTTAGATACTTCACAATTTGCTTGAAAAATTGGTTCGCTCATTTCACTTCACAATTCACTTCAATACCTTCGCTCATCGTAGATACTTCACAATTCACTTCAACATCTTCATTGTACATGGTTCACCATTAACTTCAACGATTCGCTTCGCTCATTGTAGATACTTCACAATTCGTTTAACAACTAGTTGCTCATATCACTTCACAATTCAACATGAGCGAGCATTCGCTTCGCTCATCCTCGTTCATTGTCACTTCAAAATTCGATTGAGCACGCTTCGCATACTCACTCATTGCTCTCCATTGTGAATTGTTACCTCAACTTCAAAATCCCATCAATGAGCGAGCATTCGCTTCGCATACTCACTCATTGCTCGCCCATTGTGAATTGTCACCTCAACTTCACAATCCCATCAATGAGCGAGCATTCGCTTCGCTCATACTCACTCATTCTCATTGTAAGTGCTCAACTGCTTTACAATTCGCTTCGCTCATTGTAAAGCTACGTTTGCTTCCTCTTCCAATAAGCCATCCCCTCACTCGTTATCCCCACATTCTCCACTCCATCCGCACTGCACCCATTCAAAATAAGCAACTCCGACAAGACAAAAAACTTCTTCTTGTCCACCTCCACGTACTTCCTCAAAGAATACGCTAGCAACAGCACCACCCTTGGCTCCCCCTCTGGAGTCGTCATTTGAACATTCAACGCGGTTTCAGCCCCGCACCCAAGACACTTCAACACCTCGGGAATATTGATCTTTTGCACGGCCTTGATCAACACATGGTTCAAGTTCGGTATCTCAAGCACATACAATTTATCCGCATACTTTTGACGAATAAAGTGCGCGCGGGGGTTCCCAACAGGTGAAGTGGGACTTCCACCCGGACTGAATGTACGGTTGGGTGGAGGCGTCGATGGTTTGGTGAGTGAAGTTGGATTGGGTGCTGAAAAGGTGGAATTTGTGGCAGCAGCTTTGGGAACTACCGGCGAAACCATCGACTTGGTCTTGGGAACATTGGTGGATATTTTCAAATCTTTAGTGGCTGGTGTAGTTTTTGGTGTGGTTTTTGGTGTAGTTTTTGGTATCATTGGGGTTTTTGAAGCTTTTGTAGATGGTGTCCTCATTGGAGTGGTCTTTGGTGCTGGAGTGGTTTTTGTAGATGTAGTATTTGGTGCAGTAGTTTTTGTCATTGGAGTCGTTGACAGAGTCTTTAGAGTACCAGTAATCACCGGCCCCTTCTTCACAGTCTTCACCTTTGCTGGTATCTCCACATCCTTATTCTTGTAATTAGCCTCCAAATACACATTTGCCTGACGATTATTCACGTACCCCAACAAAATCTCCAACTCGTTCTCAAACTTGTCCAACCTCAAGGACCGCACCTTGGATATGTGCAGCCCGAGCCCCCTGTGGGCAGATGCGCACTCCATACACAAACACACCAAAAAGTTTATCGAAATCCACTCTGGGTCCACACTCCCGCAATCCGCACACATGTGGTTATCGCTGTCTGGAATCGAGTGCACCAAGTGCACGAAATCGCTCAGAATCGACGGAATCGGCGACGTCATCAGCACAGGCGACGATACCGGCGAGGTAAGTTGTGGAAGCGGAACAACCGGTTTTTCCAACGTTCTAATACTCAATGGAGCACTCAACTTTTCCTTCTTTTTTGGGTCTTTCTTCTTTGGGTTCTTATCCTCCTTCTTCAACCTCTCTGTATCCACCACCTGTCCCGCATTGTACAATGCCTTCATCCACTTATTACGCTCATCTTCATTGATGGCTTGAAAAACATGCTTTGACCCCCTCGAAGTCATGATCTCAAAACAGTACTGTCTGCGCTCGTGTGACATGGGCTTTGTATTGGCAAGTGCAACCTCAATGGGAGCATGTACCGGTGCAGTTCCCTTTCTCCAGTTGGAATATTCAACCAACTGCCCCCTACTAAGTACAACCCATTCCTTGTGCCATCCCGGTTTACCCTGGCCGCCCAAGGCATACAATATCCCACAAAAGTCGCCTGTCGACACTGGGGGCATTTCTGGAACTGGTGCAAATAATCTATCGAGATTGTCCAAACGTACTTGTGCGTCGTTGTCTGGTTGTGTGCCCAAGGAATTGAACCGGATCACCATTGATAATTCTTCGTTGGAAGTACACGCCTCGATCCGTTGTCTCAACTGGTGTTTTTCACTATTAAACCGCAGGAGCGCAGTGAGGTACACGAGGTACGGCCCGCTCAAAAGATCCTGACCCCCCCGGGCGTCCCGGAAGTGTGCGAAATCCAAAAGTTGTGGGTGCTTAGGATCCTGTCCCAAAAAGGTAAATTTCACCAACTGTTCCAAGAGCCGGTTCATGTACTGATTATTTGCCATCAGACTTAGTTCATTGAGGTAATCAAACTTCAGCAACTCAAACTGTTTGCGTTTAGCCAACAATTTCAGCTCAGGACGCTCCTTTTCGTTGGAAAGATACTTGTTGAGCCAGTTATAATAATCTTTACTGGTTGCCTCAAAGTGCTTTTTACGAGCCAGAACTTCGCCAGCTTCACCAACATTCACACACAACCCCAGAAAGATCTTTTGAACCAAGCGGGGGTCACACACATCACTGAGAAAGAACCCAAGGTTTTTTTCAATGGGTGCAAAAACACTATTGAGTTGGCGTTCGAAATCACGCACAAGTGTGCCGTGCCTCACAACCAGGTTGAGTTGTGTGTAAAAGGCAGCAACCATTTCAATAATGTGTGATTTGCATGTCAGAAGACGTTTCATGAGTGTTTCCATTCGACGGAGTTCTTCAAGAAGTGAATCACATGTTTTACGATAGACAGGAAGATTAGTTTCGTATTGGTTGATTGTGTTTCGAAAACCAGGTCCATCGTCAATATTAAAGTTGAATTGTTGAAGAAATTGTGCAATAGTGAAGGCTTCCTCGTTTTCCTTGTTCTTTTCTATCTTTTCCTCTTCCTTCCTTTCAATTTCCTTAATTTCCTTCCTTTCAATTTCCTTCCTTTCCACTTCCTTATCTATCTTTTTCTCCTTTCCTTCCTTCTCTATCTTTCTCTCCTTTTCTATCCTCTCATCTATCTCTTTCTCTATCTCTTTCTCTATCTTTTTCTCTTTCAAACGTTCACTTCTTTCTATCCACAAACCCAACGAAAACTGTCTCTTATTTTCCAGCCACACCGAAATATACATTGGTCCATTCTCGAACCGTTTTGAGTAAACATCCTCTATTACCTGGCTGTGTTTTTTTGAAATCTCCACTTCACTGGTCCTACTTTTAGTCTCACTGGTCTCACTCTCACTGGACCCATTAGTCTCACTTTCTATGACGGCGCGTAATGCCTCCGCATTGTTTTCCCTGCTTTTCACCACCAACACTGGTTGCGCCAGGCTTAGCGTTATGCTGATCAAGTTGTAGCGGGAACTTACCCGAGGCAAAAGTGTGTGGGCCTCGGGACCCTCGATGTATGTGACTAAGCCGTGCTTGTGGCCGGACTTGAATTTGCCAACCGAAGTGACTCGGTTGTTGGAAACTTCGAGCACGTAGCGAGACGAGTCCAGCTCGTTCGTAAGAGAGACTCGCTCGACTTCCACAGTGCCTTCGTGGTGGAAGGAAACGTTCATGGTGACAAAAAAGACGATGAATTGGCCCAATTCGGAAATGAAGTTAAAAATACATGAGCCAACATGAGCGAATGTTGGCGAATGTTGGCGAATGTTGAAAGAGTAATGCTTCAACATAAGCCACATTAGCGAAGCGAATGTGAATGTCGAGATGCTTACAAGGTAATCAATTATAGAAGATTTGAAAAAGTAAGATTGTAAGTTTCGCTTCACTCAAATGTTAAGTTAATCAACATTTCCGCTCAAGTTTCAGAACAAATTGAGTCAACAATGAGTCAACAATTGAGTCAACAATTGAGTCAACAATGGAGTCAACAATTGAGCGAAGCGAGATTGTTGATGAATAAATTCACCTCAGGTTACAAACAAATCAACAATTGACATTAACAATTTAGCGAAGCGAAATTAAGTTAATGAACAATTCCGTTCAAGTTTCAAAAACAAGTCAGCATTTACCATCGACAATTGAGCGAAGCGAGATTGTTGAAGATCAAGTCCACTCAAGTACAAAAAATCAACAAATGGCATCAACAATTTCGCTTCCCTCATTGTTGATGTAAAAAATGCGATTTCTGTGGATCGAACACAGGACCTTCAGATTAACTGGACTGAATTTCTTCAGTCTGACGCTCTCCCAACTGAGCTAAAACCGCAGAACCCACGCCGGGAGTCGAACCCGGAATCTTTTGATTAGAAGTCAAACGCGTTAACCATTACGCTACGCAGGCTTTTCGTGAATGTTTCAGGTTTAACAGGTTGTCCAAGTAGAGAATATATTGACTCTTAACCTGAACAGCGTTACGTTCACATTTTACACTCTACCCACATTCTACTCACTCGATCCTTCGCTCATCTCGCTAATGGCGTCCTTTGCACATAACAAGCAGGTTCTTTCCAACTCACCACTGGAAGATGAGCTCAGGCACATCACCCTACTATTCGTATTTTCTTGAATAACAATTAAGAATCTACAAGTAGCAATTGGGCACAATTTGAACAAGCTACTCGTAAGTTGTCCCTGATAGGAAAAGTTGAGGTGATCCTGAAGACACCACTATTTTCAGTTCGCTATTGAATCCCCATCCCAACTACCGAATTTTACGAATATTTTAAAGAGCAAAGGGCAAGTTCCAATTTGATCCAATTAGTTCTCATTAACTTCTTATCTGCATTTACTTGTCTCACAAATTCGTGTGTATCGACTTCCGTGTATGTACAGGATCCACAAAATGATCTACACATAAAGGTCAGGGAGAAAGAGGAATAAAAGAAAAGGAATTTCAGGATCCCATCTAAAGATGATATCAGATCCAAAAGGACAAGAATATGAGAGATTCAGTCCGAAAGAAAGTTCAATGCTCAGTGGCTTGGAGAAAACTTCAGTATTAGGTCAAATAAATATAGCTAGGTTTGTGGTCTTATGCGGGCTTTGAAACATACACATATCTTTCAGGCAAACAAAGACGTAACCTCACAGAAAGAGCACCTTTGCAGACAACTCATGGGGAGGGTAATGAGTAGCAGTATTCATTAGACTATTTTTCTACATCACCATGTAAAAAGGCTGGTATATGAGAACTTGAGACCACCCCAGGTGAACTCAATGTACTACTCTTGGTCTCAAAACAGTTGCTTCGCTAGTGAGAAAAGATGTGTTCGTGTGATGAGATGTGCTCTCTCGTTTGTAACCTTGGTGGCCTTTTTGCAGGAGGATGGAATGTCCTCATTTCGTGTGTATTTTAAACCTAGGCTGGTTTTATGAGATGGAACACTCGCTGCCGTTGCTGCCCTCCTGTTGCTGTATTTTCGCAGCCATGCCAACTTGTAACTTCATTTTTCGCAGCCACAGAACTTCCCTTTTATTTTCGCAGCCAATAAATAAGAAAGATAGAATTGGTAACTAGATCCTACGTGAGTTGTTCTTACTCAAAAACCTCAACACCTCCCTTCGCTCGGTGTTTTTATACTACATTTCTCATCTTCATTCTTTTTCAACAGTCAGTGTACAATACGAGTATATCGACGGCAACGAGCAAGCTTTAGTCGATAGGGCAAAGCAAGCTTTGCCGTACAATAGACCATTGAAAATAGAACTGTAGAGTTGTTGAAGAGATTCGTAGATGTCAAGATACAATGTGGACTACTACTCTCAAAAGACCTCACTCGGTGTTACTACATTTCTCATCTTCATCTTCATTTTAAACAGTCAGTGTACAATACGAGTATATCGACGGCAACCCATCAACTACGAGCAAACTTTACTCGATGGATAGGGCAAAGCAAGCTTTGCCATACAATAACCATTGAAAATAACTCGCTTCGCTCATTATTTTCAATTAGCGGACCTTCTTATCATTCTCCTCATACTCCAAATCCTTATACGTAGGATTGATACACCTCCACCAGAACTCCACCTGACTGAACGGATACGTACTAAAATTGTACCCATCCTTCGTGTACCAACTCACACACCCTCCAAACTCACTTCCATAAACCGTATTCTTCAGCTCCGTCTGGATCATGTTGAACCAGTCGTTGTACGCCTGGGTCTTGACACAGATCGACTTCTTCTTGCCGTTAATCACGGGTTTTGCGACCTTGACAAAGTACTTCAAGACATTTTCACACGACTGAACAAAAGACGAGTGCCCCGTCGCAACATTTGGACCTCCAATCATAAAGAAGTTGGGAGTGTCTCTCAACATGGTGGTTCTGTAGGCCGTGGGACACTTCTTTGCCCAGTCGTCCTGAATTTTGAAGCCGTTGCGCCCCACAATCTTGTATGGCTCGAAACTTCTGGTGATGTTGTAGCCCGTGCAAGCAATGATGACATCCGCCTCGATCTTTTCCCCAGACTCCAAAATCATACCGTCCTTGGTGATCTTCTTGATACCTCCACCTTTGACGTCGACACGGGGGTCGTGGAGGGACTGGAGGTACTTGTTGTCAAACACCAAACGCTTGCACCCAATCCTGAACTTTGGAATCACCGCACTCTTGAACTTGTCTGGACACACCGAGTTCATGTAGTTGAGCGAAGTGCGCGTGTTGAACCACCGCACAAACTTGGCAACCAATCCCTCACCCTTGTAGAGGGGAAACCGGGCCTCGGCAAAGTAAACCACCATCAAACGGAGTGCTTTCAACAAATAGTACGACCACGAGAAAAGCTGGTACAACGCCTGCAATCCACGTGGAACCGGCGGCATAATGAACTGCTGCGACCGGGCGACCTGGACAACTGTCTTTGGGCCGTAGTCCTTGAGAATCGCAGGAATGAGCTGGCACGCAGAACACCCACTGCCCACAACAACCACCCGTTTACCCTCGAGGGAAATGTCGTGGTTGTACACCGCAGAGTGGATGTATTCACCTTGGAAGTCGGACAACCCAGGCGTACTGAGGTGGAGGGGCTGTACAAGCGCACCGGACCCAGAGAGCACAATCGTCGCGGTGTGCTTGGTCACCTGACCGGTGTTCACGTCAACTGCGGTTATGAGCCAAGTTGCATTTGCGTCGTTGTAGGCGATGCTCTGGACGGCCTGGCCAAACTCGGTGTGCTTGCGCAACCCAAACTTGGACACGACTCCCTGAATGTACTCCTCGATCTCGTACTGAGGGGGCTGAATACTGGACCAGCTGGTATTCAACACACTGGAGAGCGAGTACCACATTGCGGGGACATCCGAGGCACAACCGGGGTACGTATTGGCGTACCAAGTACCTCCAAAGTTGTCGTGCTTCTCAAAGATTTTAAAGTCAGTCTGCTTGATATCGAGCAACTTGATAGCGGAGGCAATTCCGGAAAATCCACCGCCAATGATTGCAAATTTTGACGAGGTCTCAATGGGGGGATTGTTCAAATCCTGCACAATGGGATCGTTAAACACATGCTGCGCTTTTTCAAAGGGAATCCGGTACTTCAGGGGATCCTGATGAGACTCGTTGCTGATGGAGATAGTGGTGCGGGTCATAACTCTGAACTTATTCCTCAACTGTTATTCAACTTATTCTGGACTTATTGCAATCAACTTATTGTGAACTTGCAATCAACTTATTCTGAACTTGCAATCAACTTATTCTGAACTTGCAATCAACTTATTCTGAATCAACTTATTCTGAATCAACTTATTCCTGAATCTAATCAACTTATTCAACTATTCCTGAACCAACTTCGTAACTATTCAGCTTATTCTCAACTTGACGGAATCCCATTCTTATATACTTGATATTGCGGGGATTATCACATGATCTGCAGGTACAGGGTTTGAGACGGCGGAGTTTGGCATGTGCAATGGACAATACACAGCATGCTAATAAGTACCTTCATTAATCTATCATATACTCTATATCTATTCTATATTCTATCTATTCTATACTCTCTATCTATTCTATATTCTACATTCTATCTTTACACCACCTACAGAGAGCACAAAAATACATGTGAAAACGAGGAAAAGTAGAAAAGTAAAGTAGAAAAGTAGGAAGATCTGGTCACACTGAACTTAATACCGGTGGAGATGGTCTGGTTTGAGTCGATGATCGGTTTGAGTCGATGCGCAATACTTAAAAACCGAATCTAAATTCCGAGTATTCGGAATATTTGTATTTTCTCCACCCCCCCATTCCTACACATACACTGGTCCTCCACAAATGCTCCGCAAAATTCAAACTGTATAGTGATACAAAGTCTACAAAGCTCAAGTGCCCACAAATTTCACCGCAAATGCTCCGCAAATTGATATGCTCCGCAAATGATACAAATTACTCCACAAATGCTCCACAAATTGCTCCACTTTTCAATCCATATCCTTCAAATTTCCTAATTGAGACATCGAGAACGAGACATGATAAGTCGGCGATAAGAAGAGAGGTGGATAGGTAGGAGATTGGTGACTGTTTTGGTAATCCAAAATTGACTGTTTTTGTACTCCTTTCATTCGATCTGAATCCTCTTTGTACTCATTCTGCTATTCCACTTCATTCCCACTCAACTATTCCACTTCACTCCGACTTCAACTATTCCCTCAACTATTCCCACTTCAAATACTCTTCAACCACTACTCTCCATATACTACTCTCCAGCTACTACTCAACTACTCTCCACGTTTCTACGAACAATTTCGCTTCGCTCAATTGTTCAATTGTTATCAATCTCCTTTTCGCGGGGAACTCGGACTTTGAGATAGAACATTGAAATATTTTACACACTTTGCGGGATTTCACTCCGGGTATCTCTCCGATGCTATTTTAATCTCATTACCCTCGCGTATTATCAATACCCTCGCGTATTGAGTATGCTAGATAGTTAGCGAGCATGAAAGCTAAGCTATGTGCTATGAATCTATGAACCTATGAAGCTATGACCCTATAGACTTTCAACTTTTAGGTTTAGGTAGGGTCTGGTCAGGGTCTGGTCATGCTGTAGTAAGGGTTATTAGGGGCTGTATGCAGTCTGAGGACAATGGAGGCTGGCGATTAGTGATCATGATCTAATTGAAAGAGGATAGACAACGTAGATTGAGCAAAGCCCGAGTAATTGAGCTTTCCTTGATTTTTAACAATGTCCATCATCTTGCTTCTGTAATAATAATTATGAAGATTCTCACTCAATTCTCTAATAATTGAGCTAAGCGCATTATTTGAGGATTTCCAGCTTATATTTTGTATCTTGTAATCTCGATATTTAGCTCCGCTAATCTTGTATCATTATTCGAGGATTTGCATCCCTCCTATATCTCAAAAAATTGAGCAAAACTTGCTTGTTTGAGGATTTGCAACTTGTATCTTATATCGAATATTTCGCTTCTCTGATCATCTCTCGAATAGTTGAGCGTTGCTGAATTATTTGGGGATTGAATTCATCTTGTATCTCGAATATTTCACTTCTCTAATCTTGTATCTCGAATAATTCACTTCGTTAATCTTATATCTCGAATAATTGAGCAAAGCTCAATTAATTGAGGGTTTGAATCTCGTATCTTATAGCGAATATTTCGCTTCTTCTATCTCAAATACTTGCGCAAAAATTAGTTGTTTGAGAATTTGCATCTTGTATCTTGTATCTAGAATATTTCGGTTCGCTCATCTTGTATCTCGAACAATTCGCTTGCTAATCTTCTATCTCAAATAATTGAGTAATCTTCTGTCTCAAATAATTGAGCTTCTCAATTATTTGAGAATTTGCAACTATCTTGTATTTCGAATAATTTCGCTTCGCTCAATTATTCTCAATTTTTCGAGGCCTTCCACTTGTAGTACACCCCCACCTCTTCCCCCACATCCATCCTCCCCACCTCATCCCCCAACACAACTCTATCCCCCACTCCCAACTCGGTCGAGTCCAACCTCGCCAACAACACCCTACGACCTCCCATCTCCACCAAGTACATGAACTTGCCAAATCTGTCCACACTCACCACCTTCTCTCCACCCTCGCCCTCGTACGTATACTCAAACCTCGAGTGCTTGACCTCATTCAAAAGCTCGCCCATGGGTCCTTCAGCATCCTTAAACTCCCGTCGTATTTCAGCAAACCGTAAATGGGTACTGTTTCTCTGGAGAGTAGTGAAGTTGTTCTTATCGAGTTTAGAGAGAAGTTGGGAGAGGGGAAGGGATGTAGATGGAGCTTCTCTTAAACTCAGTACAAGGTTTTCTCTAGGTGTGTTTCTCACTAAGTTTGGAATATTTCTCAGTAATGGAATTTTTCGAGGGTTTCTCAGTAGGACGTTTCTCAGTAGTGAAGATAGGACATTTCTCAGTAGTGGAATATTTCTCAGTAGTGGAATGTTTTCCAGTAAGTTTGGGATGTTTTCCAGTAAGTTTGGGACTCTCAGTAATTTTACTTTTTTCCTCAGTAAGTCTTCCAGTGAGTCTTCCAGTAAGTCTTCCAGTAAGTGTTTTCTCAGTATCCTCAGTAAATCTTCAAGTAAACCCTTCAGTGACTTTTCTCTCGGTAAATCTTCCAGTAAGCCTTCCAGTAACTTTTCTCTCAGTAACTCTTGTAAAACTGGTCTTTTTTGTATCTCATTCAATTCCCTCATTCTTTCTCCCACCTTCTCTGGACTTGATTCTATCTCCTCATCTGAGTTCTCAGTTTGTATTCTTTCATTTCCAGTTGATATCTTCTCACATTCACTTCCTTTAGTCTGCGTCGACACCACCACACCTCCTCCAATAATCTGTGGTTGGATTTCGTCGCGTCTACCGCGTTTTGCAAGTTGCACAACTTCACTTAATGTGTGGGTGTTTCGGCTGATTTCCCGGAGTGGTCGTCGGGGAGTTGTGTTGCGGTTTTGCAAGCGCATTCGCTTGAGATTGAGCTCGTGTTGAGCTCGGTAGGTGTCGAAGGGGTCTTTCATTGAACAAATGAGCGCAGCGAATTTGTTCGAACAAAGTCCAAAGACACTCCAAAATAGACTACACAAAATAACTACAAAATACTCCAATATAGATATTCCAAATAGACACCGAATTGATACTTCAAATTCTACAAAATAACTACAAAGACCCTACAAACTCTTACAAAACCTTCAATACTTCCCCTCAAAACCCACGAAAAATCTCTGCTCCTACACTCATATATCTGATCATTATGATTGTATTAATGTTCTTATTATGGACTGCGCTACGAAAGACGACTCTTCGTTCGACGAGATTAGATCCAAGAGATGGAGGTCTTGGATGGACTTGGATGGGGTGCTGGGACGAGGTGCTGTACTTAAAGGCACTTGAAGCACTAAAAGACTTGGCACTTGGGAGATGGACAAATAGACTGAATATGTAGATACAATTGAGCAGACATGCACAATTGAGCAGACATGCACAATTGAGCAGACATGCACAATTGAGCAGACATGCACAATTGAGCAGACATGCACAATTGAGCAGACATGCACAATTGAGCAGACATGCACAATTGAGCAGACATGCACAATTGAGCATGTCTTGAGTGGAATATCTAGAAACACAATTGAGCGAAGCAAAATTGTGTATTTCTTGTTTCTTTAATTGTGTACATCCAACTTCTCATACTGCGTCCACGACTTCTCCTCCTGATTCACAGACTCCCTCTCCACCCTCTCATTCTCCCTCGAACTTCTAGACTCACTCCTAATCGTATCTTGCTCCTCCTCCACCCTCTCCTCATCCTTATTCTTCTTAATCGTGGCCAACCTAATAATATTCTTTGTGCCAAACACAAACACTGGGTGGAACGGAATAAAGATCAACATGCACACCGAGATCATAAACGCATCCAACACCATCAAAAACACCTCGTGCAAAATCAAGTACCCGCTGTACCCCTCCGCGAGCTCCACAACACGGTACACACACCGGATGTACACCACCACCACTGCCACCGTGAGTGCAAGAGGAAAGTACGCCAAGAGCTTGCGTTGTCTCACGTGCACAAATTTCGGGTTGTAAAACTCCTCCATCTCCTCCTTGTACGGCTGCACGCTCTGGGAATTGAACAAAAGCTTGAAGAAGTTGGCGACCGACTTGGGGATGGGGTTTGCAACCTTTTCGTTATTCTTGAAAAAAAGCCTAAATAGGAAATCAAACCAAAAGCCCAAAAACACCGTCATCGCAGCCGTTTGCACACAGATCCCCACAATCATCACGTTTGTACCCGGTTGCGTGTCCTGGTGATGACTGGACGCCGAAGACGCAATACCTCCACCAGCAGCCTGGATAAAGAGCGAGAGCACATCGGTTGCAATGAAAAAGTAGGAGTACCACATGGGCTTCAAAAAACTGTACTGGCGACCATGAGTCACCACCAAAAGTGCAAAAAGATAGTAAATTCCCGCCATAATGAAGGCGGGTGCAATGGTCAATCCAACTGTTTGAAGAATGTAAAGACTCATGTTGGTGTTGTCACCAAATGCAAGCACCCTGCCCAAAAAACCTAGGAATTCAAGGGCAACTCCACAGAAAAAGGCCACGTTGAACCAGTGGTAGCGTGACTTGACACACATCCCGGCAATGAAGAGCATACAGATGGCATACAATGCAAGATAAATGATATTGGCGGGGCGCGAAAGGTGGTACCCGTACAAGTTCTGGTCCTCTTCAAGACTGTGGAGGTTGACGGTGGCTGCGAAAATGGCTTGGGTAGCGGCGGCCATCTCGGAAGGGCCCGTGGCGGTAGCGAGGACGTTTTCGGCGCTAATAATAGTGAGCGATGCTTGTGCACCCCGAATCACTTGCAGGAGCGACATCAAATCGGGCCATGAGGTGACGGTAGCAACCAGCTCAGTGGCGGCAGAAAGCGACGAGATGAGCGCCCCGGTGTTCGTGGGGGCGATGGACAGGAGGGTCGTGGATGAGGGGATGGTCGAGGGCGACCATGTGCTCATAGATAAACTCATGATGAAAAACAAACAATTGAGCGGAGCGAAATTGTTCGTGCTGCTAAAATTCAATAGTTGACAATTCAAAGAACTGAGCGAAGCGAAGTTGTTTGTGTCAAAGTAAAAGTAAGTTGTTTTGTCACTAACTATTCAAGCAGTTCTGAACTACTACGACCAACAGCGATTCACTATATTTTACCCATTCCCCTTGATCTTATATAGCCTTGCTAAAATTACGTAAGCGGTGAGCCGTCCCAATTACGTAAGCGCAAAACCAAAAATAGAAAGCTCAGCCTGAGGTTGCATTTCCACATTGTGGTGGTTTTATTGTGTTGGTTTTGTTGAGGTTTTGCCTGCATTCAGCCTACATTTCAGCCTTGAGGTTTCCAGCGGGGTATACGAGGTTGGGGTGGACCGAATGATTTTGAACCCCATCTTTAGATTCGCTTAACTAAGCCATGAAAGAACGGAATAACAGTGGGAGATGAAAATACAGAGATACAGTGGGAGAATGAGAGTACAGGGATACAGTGAGAGAGAAAGAGAGATGGGCAGAGCGTGTTGGGGGAAATGATTGATTAGGGGTCGTTTAATACTTCGCCTCGTATTTGCTTGGCGATTATGTAAGGAAAGAGGCTGGAAAAGTTGGGGGCAAAGGTTTTTCAAAGTTGGATGAGAAAAGTTGGAGGTTCAAAGTTGGATGAGAAAAGTTAGAGGCTTAAGTTTGGAGGTTCAGTTGGGCACTAGGTTTAGAATATAGATTAGCAAGGCATACTATAGACCAAAGCTGGGACTATAGATTAGCAAGGCATACTATAGACCAAAGCTGGGACTATAGATTACAAAGCTGAACTATAGATTACAAAGCTGACTATAGATTACCAATGCTGATGATATTGTAGGCAGTGCAAGATGCAAGAGAGCGAAGTTGGGCGGAGTCGAACGCCGCGTACTCAACATCCTCTCGAATTAGTCTGTTCTGCGATTGTGTATTTTTCATATGATGAGGTCGATTTTGTGTTACAAATTTGGGTGCAAAAAGGTTGTCGAATCAAGCGAGCGACATTTCTAAAAGCTGCCCACATCTCTATCCTGATATATATATATATATGTATATGTATATACATATATATATAAGATCTGTCTACCTCTATCCATATCTAGGTTTTCATAACCCTCGGTAGTCTAAAATTAGCATAGATCAATTGATCGCGAATTGACAATCGAGCGAAGCGAGATTGTTAATTACATTTTTACATTATATCATCCTTCATTTTTCAAAACATTTCACATTTTATTCTATCACTATACGCCAGCGTTCCCCAGGTATTAACACAAAGGGTGTTTTTGAAGATCGAGCGATTTGCGAGATTGTTCAGCAATTCGCTTGCATATTGAAGATGGTTGATTCTCAATAACAGGAACAATCGAGCGAAGTGAGATTGTTGTCGATATCTTTTAATTGACATGAATCTCACTTCGATTGTACTAAACTTGTAATTGATTGTACTTGACATCTTCCAAGACATCTCACTCGCTCGATTGATCTCTCGATTGATCATCACTCAATCTTTTTGAGTATGTTCGAACAACCTCGCTTCGCTCAGTTGTTCTCATAATCCCATTCTCTCACTCCCACTCGTCTCCTTCTCACTATCCTTCTCCTCCCTCTCCTCCCTCACTACCTCCACCTCCTCATCTCTATTCTTCTTTATTGTCGCCAACCTAATGATATTGCTCGTTCCAAACACAAACACCGGGTGGAACGGAATGAATATCAACATGCACAACGAAATCATGAGCGCATCCAACACCATCAAAAACACCTCGTGGTAGAACAAGTACCCCCCGTACCCCTCCGCAAGCTCCACCAACCGGTAAATACACCGGATGTACACCACCACCACAGCCGAAGTGAGTGCCAACGGAAAGTACGGCCAGAGTTTGCGCTGTCTGATCTCTGCAAACTTGGGGTTGTAAAACTGTTCCAATTGGGCCTTGTAAGGTTGGATGCTCTTTGTATTGAAGAGTAGCTTGAGAAAGTTTGGTACCGACTTCTTTATGGGGTTTGGGACTTGGTCATTATTTCTAAAGTAAAGTCTCCAGAGGAAATCGAACCAGAACCACAAAAATACCGTCATTGCAGCCGTTTGCACAGCAATTCCCGCAATCATCGTGTACGTTCCCGGCTTTGTATTTTCGAGCTTTGTAGACGCTGAAGACGCAATTGCACCTCCCGCTGCCTGAACTAACAACGATACCACATCGGTTGCAATAAAGAAATAGGAGTACCACATGGGCTTTAAAAAACTGTACTGTCGGCCGTGTGACACTACTAAAAGTGCAAATAAGTAGTAAATACCAGCCATAATGAAGGCAGGCGCAATGGTGAGTGCGAGGATCTGCAACACGAAATAGTGGGTGTTGGAGGTGTCATTGAAGGAGAGAACCCGACCTAAAAAGCCTAGGAATTCGAGGACCGCACCGCCGAAAAAGGAAATATTGAACCAGTGGTAGCGAGATTTTACGCACATCCCAGTGAAAAAGGCCACACAGATGGCGTATACCACGAGATATATGATATTTGCAGGACGCGAAAGGTGCATTTTGTAGATATTCTGACTCCATTCGAGGTCCTTGAGGTTGAGGGAGGCCTCGTAGATGGCTTTGGTGGCAGCTGCCATGTCGGACGAGGCAGTTGCTGTGGCTAGCATTTTTTCCGCACTGATAATGGTGAGGGATGCCTGGGCACCCCGCATCGCTTGCACCACATCAATACGCTCTTTGACTCCGGTGACGGTAGCAATGGCCTGGCCGGCAGACGAAAGGGTTGCTCCCAAGGCTTTGGCGTGGGTGGGGTCGACCGAGCTGAGAGTGGTACTCGCTGGAAACGAGGTCGGTGACCATGTACTCGAGTGCATATATTAAAGATGATTAATGGAAGATTTGAAGATTTCGAAGACTGGAAGACTGGGAATATATATAAAGTGAATCTGGGAGCAAGCCGTGTGGGGTCTAGACCGTGAAAAAATGAATCAAAAATGTCAATGACAATAATTCAATAGCCTACAGCTATTCATTGTTTACTGCAATCTACATTTTCAAAGATTCTACTCTTCTACATCTACACCTACATCTACATCTACATCTACATCTACATCCACTGCACCTACACCTTCCTCTACATTTTCTCACCCTCTACACCCCCAATCTTGTTACGTCACACCCAGAAAAAAGCTAAAGGTTAAATTTGTTGGTAGCAACTGAGCAATACGCCACGCGTGGCGGTAGTGAAACATGGTAAACAAACTGAGTACAGTACATCGAGCGGAGCGAGATGTACTGTAATAGATTAAATTGTACAGTATCGAACTCTACAAATGCACAAACTAAATGAATATACATTTAATTGCCCCAAATTATGAAACCCACTACCCAACTACTATTCAATTTACTATTCAATTTTCCTACCACCAACTCTTTCGTTTATTTTTCCTTCCTGCATGGTACCTCATTATCTTTCTTCACATCTTCGTTTTCCAATCTTGCGTGAGTGTTTGAGGTGTTTGGAGCTTGGACGTGGCAAAGTGCCTCAAAGTGAACACTGATGAGTAAAGTGAACACTAGATGAGCGAAGCGAATCTAGTGTGAACGAAATTATGAGATTTGGCAACTCTGAAATCACTAATTGAGCTTCCTGCTAACTCTGAGTCACTAATTTAGCTTCCTGCTTCTAACTCTGAATCACTATGAGCTTCAGATATGCTCTAATTATGAGCTTCCTTGCTTCTGAAGGCATTAGGTTTGCTCACTATTACGAGCTTTGTTTTCTACTACGCGGTGTGCAGCGTAATTCTATTTCATACTATGTAAAATGAGTGAGGCAGACATTCAAGCCATGAGATGATTGAAAGTTGAAGACGTATGCAAATCGAAAGATTTCAAATTCATGGACAACTTAAATACCGTGTTTCCTGTAATAAGCCAAGTTACTCAATAACTTTCATTGATCCCTGATATAACTTTTGAACTTGGTCCTTTCTTAGTCCTTTATGTTACTTCAGGGAACTCCTTTGTAGACAAATGACATTACGACAAAGTCAAACAAAGTACCAGCAACTGTAAATAATGTCCCTTCACCATCATATATTGGAGCCATCGTCAATACCTCTTTCGCTCGTACTCCTTTCCATCTCAACCTAACTATTTTCTCATTGCTATACAAATGACGAAATGTCAAGATGGTTAGCCATTGTAGACGTCTTCTCAGCGATTCAGCAAAGTTGTGGTGATTTGAGTACCAATGAAGTGAAAATGATAACTTACGAGATGTGACGAGAGGATATGTAGAATATGAAGAGGTGAAGTTGGCAGGCACTTCAGAGTTGGTCCAGTTAGTTTGTCCTAAAGTTGGTTGGTCCAGTTAGTTTGTCCTAAAGTTGGTTGGTCCAGTTAGTTTCCCTGTAGTTGGTTTGACTATGCTTGTTGTCAATGAAGTACTGCTGGGTGCAATCATGCACTGGTGTCACGCAATGGTTGCAAAAAACCATCCCAAATGGGCAAAAAAATGGTAAACGTAAAAACAGTCTGGATGTACACCTCATCTATTGAACCTTTTAGCAATCAGTGACTGAAATGGGAAGTGTTTGAGGAGAGGCAAGTGAATCGTGCTCTCCAAAATTTATAATAATCACTTGCACAATCAGGAGCTACACTAAGAGACCCGTGAGAGTCGTGCCCCAGTGTCATGCAATTACATCTCTCCCAGCGTTATTCTCAACCTCTCTCAATCTCTCTATTTCTACCATCTAAACTTACTTGAACTCACCAAATTCCCTTTTCCTACTGATTTCAACTTTACATAATTTTACCCTCATGTCTTTTTGCAGCCAGCGTAAATTTCATACCAGAAAGTCAAAGCAAGAGTTGTGTACTCCACCACAAGTGATCATAGTGCGACTATACCTGAAACTGTGCTTTCTCACTTCTTCATCAACACAGCCACATCCTTAAATATTTGAAAAACGACCTCGAAGGCACTTTTTGGTAGGGGTAAGCGGGTATGAGATTTACGCTCAGCATAGATGAGCGAAGCGAATCTATGCGAATGGAATTCACCACTGAGTAGATGAGATGAGCGAAGCGAATCTATTCAAATTCAATTCATGGAGATAAACAATGAGAAAGAGAGTTTGCGAAGGATCTACATGAATATGAACGGATGAAATTATGAACAACGAACATGCTGATGAATGCGTTCATTAAGATCTGACATACAGTTTGTTAGTATTGTAAATTCTCGTTAAATATAACATCTCTACAACATTCGTGAGTAGCACAGGTGTTTAGTATGCATACTAGAGATAATGTGCCATTACAGAATCTTCCACAATCTACTGACTCAATCTCCACTCGATTTCTTTCACTGCATGTATTTTTGGAGTTCTATTCTATTCATGTACTTTTGCCAGCAATGAGCGAAGAAACAATGATTTAAGCAACAATTCGCTTCGCTCATTGTTGCTTAGCTCATTTCTAATCACTTCGTTATTGTTAGTTTCTTCTATGTGTATTCACTACTTTTAGTTCACTTTTATCAAGTCATTGTCTAAGTCGCTCTTGGTTCACTCACGATTTTTCTTAAGCACTACTATCTGTGAACCAACAATTAGCAATAGCAACTTTCAACTCTCAACTTGCACTTTCAAACACTTGCAAACTCGCACACTCACAAACAATTCGCTCCGCTCATTGTTTGACTATTGTTTCCCTTTTAGTTCACTCATCGACTTCCTATCCTTCTTCTTCAACAACGGCAAATGCGCATGACTAAGTCTCCTATCCTTCTTTTCCTTGTCCTTTTCCTTCTCCTTCTTCTCCTTATCCTTATGCTTGTCCTTATGCTTATCCTCCTTCTTTTCCTTCTCTTTCTCCTTCTTCTTCTCCTTCTCCTTCTTTTCCTTCTTATCCTTCTCTCTCCTCTTCAAAAGCTCTGAACTATTCAGCACACTGTTCAGCACACTATTCAGCACACTGTTCAGCACACTGTTCAGAACACTATTCAGTACACTACTTGGGGCACTCGAACTATCATCGTACCTCGGAGCCGCCTCCTGGTCACTCCCATCGTCATCCTCCAATGCCTGGGCATACGTTGGCACTGCCAAAAGCTTCAGTGCATCCAAACTCAATCTCTTTTTTGGAGTTCCCCATCCAGTTGGTGTGTTTGCTCCACTCCATGCATTCCATGTTCCTCCAGGAGTGTTCATTCCTGGGGTGTTCACTCCTGGAGTGGTTCCTCCAGAATGGCCTCCAGAATGAGCCCCTGGAGTAAGTCCTCCAGGAGTATTACTTCCACTCATACCCGGCGTATTACTTCCACTAATCCACCCTGGAGTGAGTCTGCCCGGAGTAGCATTACCAGGAGTGAGACCATGAGTAAGTCCCGGAGTAGCATTACCAGAAGTACTTTGGTTGGACCCTGCCGGGTCCAAGTCCGGCGCATAATCCCTCACCTCATCCTCCTCTGCCCTCCTCTGTTCCGCCATTAATCTCCCCTCAATTCCCTCCAACACATCACCAGTGGTCCCCGGTCTCGGAAGATCAAAGTACCCCAAGTTCGTAGACGAATTGAGTGCCGACAGGATCGGGGACCCCCCCACGCTCTGGAACCTAAACTGTTCCATTGGTGTCTGTGGGTTATTTATATCGTACACCTTATCAAACATGTAATTCTGGTACAATGGCGGGGCATCTTCCTGTGGTTCCTGTTCCTCCTCCTCACTTTCCTCACTTTCCGGTGCACTTTCCCTAAAGTCATCGTGGCGTTTAAACACCACGTCCTCCCTGTTCTTGTCCACTGCAATGGTGTTGAATTGCGGGTCCACATAGTAGTGTTTCCCCAACACATGCCCTGTGTTGGCACTCACATACACGCAAATGGGAAGGTTTGCTCTCACTTCCGACACGTGCCCCTCCTTGTTCTGGAGCTGGACCGAGATCCGCAACCGGTGCTTCACCTGGATCATCCCATGTTTCAATGCACACGTTGGAGTGAGCAACTTCAATTGGTCAGCCACCTTAAAATGGGTTTTAATGTGCCAATTATCCTCTTGGATATGCTCCTCCTTGTACTTGAGGGTCTGCTTAGATATAAAGTGCTCCCAGACCGGAGACCGACCTTCTTCATGCTCAATATTGTAGTGCTGAACAATACACGCAGCCAAACTCTTGAGTGTAATGCCCTTGGCAATGGGAATCACAAGGATCTTGATGGGAACACTCGACCCCACAGCGACTCCACGCCGTGGGAGACTCACATTGTACTGCACCTTACCTGCCCAGCAGCTATCGATGTCAATATTGTCCGTAAGGTTCATGTTCTGGGGATGGAGAGTACGCAATATCCGCACAGGTTTGGAGGTCACAAGTGCCTTTTCAAAGCGGCCGCGTTCAATGGTGCACAGAACTCGGTACAACACCGATCCACTCGCTAATCCCTCGACAGTCTGGGGAGTATCGGCAGGTAAATACACCTTGAATGGGAGATTATAGTTACCTTTAGGCATAATGAACGAATGACCACTGGTTTTGGCATTGGGGAAGGGTGTTCCATCGTAACCAGCTGGAAGTTTCATAATCTTGGAATGTGAATGGTCATCAAACATGGGAGTTGATTTGGTCCTAAAGAAGGCGGGTCTCTCCTTTTTAAGACTGCTTAGTTTGTCCCCCGTTTTCTCCTTTTCACCATTCTTTTCACTCTCTCTTTCACTCTTTTGTCCACCTCCTCCACCTCCACCAACTCCACCTCCACCAACTCCACCTCCACTCCTTTCTCTATCACTTATGTTCTTTTCTCCACCTCCACTACCCTTCCTCTCGCCATGTTTTTCCCTCTCCTTTTCCTTCTTCTCTCTTCCCTTCTCCAACCTCTCAAACTCTGTCCACTTCAAGAACCTCTCTCCATAATTTCCAAATGCAATTCTTCCCTCCGACTGTGTCAAAAGGTTATCCCAGTCCACTCTCAATGTACAAAGCCTGTCATAGTACGAGGCCTTCACCAACTTATCCTCGCCTCTTTCAGCATAATCCACGTTGTACTCGCCCACTAGCCCGAGCCGGATCCGCTTGATGTGCATATCCTGAAGCGTCGAGATTTTGACGTGCCCTTCAAACACAATGTGGTCCACTTCGTTCTCATCTCCTTTCACAAGAATCACGTCTTTGTGTGGGGTTTTTAGCCGCACATCAAAGAGCGTGAGGTTGGCATGGTGTTTGAACATCAGGGAGATTAGTCTTTTCTCCCTTTCCTATTCTATTCTGTCTTCTGTCTGTCTTTCTTTTGACTCTTTGACTCTCTTTTGACTCTCTTTGACGCTCTTCTTTTGATTCCCTTCTTTTGAATGTCTCTTCGACTGTCTAGGCTTCGGCGGTTACTTAATACCAGTCGATAAACCAACACTTAACAAGATATTATAGCTTAAGTCCTCTAACACTGACTATGCAAGGACTAATATGCTTTTTTATGGCCTCTCGTGTTCAAAAACCATCTGCCGTAGCAAGTGTTATTTTTGCTCATAACCAGATTAAAAGATTTTCCGGGTACTACCACTACTATTATTACTCTACTACTACTACTACTACTATTATCACTCTACTATTATTATTACTCTACTATTATTATTACTCTACTTTACTACTATTTAGAACGCTTTACTACTACTACTACTACTACTACTACTACTACACTACTACTACTAGTCAGTATCATTGTAGTTACTTCTAGTACAATAGTAGTAGTATTATACTATTAGTATACTACTATTGGTGTACTAGTTCCTATTAGTACTATCTCTTTGCCTAGGGGGTTTCGAATGTTCGTATGATGGCTTATCTACATCACCTTATGTAATCACGAGCGTTGACACATTTGACGTCATAGGGAAGCGATGGAGGTGAATAAGTGAGTGGGAGAAAATGATGCAAAGTGAACAAAGTAGATGATGACGATGAATTAGTGAGAGAGATGACTTTTGAGTATTGTTTGTTCAACTTTCTCATTCCCGTCGAATAGAGTTATCCATTTTCTTCACCATCTCTATGAATAGAGTTTAGTTTATCCACTCATTCACATCTAGAATAGAGTTTAGTTTATCCACTTTCCTCACATTTTCATGTACTCATCATTTGTTCATTGTATTCATTCTATCCATTCTATTCATTCTATTCATTGGCACTCCTCTTCCACCGTTGAATGTAGTACGACTTACAACTCTCTTCGTCTACTTTTATATTACGTAATATTCAGGTCTATTTATGGTCTATTGCTCCAATAGGATTATCCAATCGAGATAATTCTTTCTGAGCAAAATGTCTCAGGAGATTACATCTCGTGAAGTGCGATTGAACATGATTCGATTGTCTTATGGACTCTTTATTCGAAGTGAGATTGTGTCGAAGTGATTGTATCATTCGAAGTGAGATTGTATCGAAGTGATTGTATCATTCGAAATGAAACTGTAACTTCTCACAATCTCGTTCCTCGAGATGATACCAAATTACAATTGAGCAATTGTAATTCATCTAGTAAAAACAATTGAGCGAAGCGTGATTGAAATGACTCACTAGTAATCACAATCTTCCTCATTTGAAATTATCTCAACTAGTACTCACAATTGAGCGGAGCTCAATTGTGAGATATAATCTCAACTAACTCACAATTTCGCTCCGCTCAATTGTTCGAGAAGTCCACTCGCAAACAACTCGCTTCGCTCGTTATTTGCTTATTTGCTCTTGTTGAATTCTTTGAAAAACTCCTCCACCACCTCCACCCCCCAAAACTCCCCATTCACCTTAACAAACCCAAGATGCCCCCCCAAATCACTCTCCACCATCGCCAAGTACGGGTTGTGCTTCACCTCTGTCCTCGGGAGCCTCACTCCGATCGTCGGGTCATCGTTCGAGTCCACAATAAGCGTTGGAGTCTTGATTCTGTGCATAAAGTTCACCGGCGACGCCTCACGGTAGTACTGCATTGCGTTCAGGTACCCCACACTGTGGCACGTAAAAGTGTTGTCGATATCAATCATTGCCCTGAACTTGCTTGTCTTGTTCATATTCTCATCTGAAAAGAGCTCCTTGTCGTACTTGGCCAACTCCCCAAGGTTATTCTTCATCATTTTGGTGAGAAATTGCGTCAAGGCAGGACTGAACAAGTAACTCCCACTCCACGAAGATTGAAGGTGGTGCTGCGAGTCCACAAAGTCCCATGGACACCCAATCATACACGCGGCATCCACCATACTGTCTCCACCATCGCCAAATCTCTGCTGCACAAATGAACCTTTTTCGTTGGCTTCCCCGCTATTTGCAGCCAAATAGTTGGAAAGCAACGCAGCCCCAAAAGAGAAACCGACTGCATACAAGCGACGGCCCGGGTACCGCGACTTCAACTCCACCAACACCTCCTTGATATCATCGGTTGAAAAGGCCAGAAACAACTTACCGCTCGTGATTTTGGTGCGGCAACATCCCCTTGAGTTAATCACCACCATATCCCAATCCGGAGTTTTAGCATGGATATTATCGGCGAGATTTCTAATCAACGGCTCGTGTGATCCTCCAGCCAAACCGTGAATTACCACTACTAAAGGCGTGTCTCTGTCCTTAATTTCACCTTCGCGGAGGAAACGTGTGCGTGGGTGCAAACGGGGGGAATCGGCGGGGAGGGTCTCCTCGTAGTTCTTCTGGAAAGTGGCCTTGTCCTCTTTGGGAATTACCCAGTCGAGGGAACAACACCCTCCGTCGGAGTACGTGAACATCTCGCGCCCGTAGTACACGAGAAACTTCTTGCTGGTGTCGCTGGACGTGTAGTAGAGCGTCTGGAGGATTCCGTTAAAGAGAAGTGGGTTGAGGTAGAGCTTGCGGTTGATAACTTCGAGTTGCGATACAAACCGGCTGAACTTTTGGCCGTTTGGAAGCGTGATGGAGTGCTCATCGTCGCTCTGGTGGATCTGGAGGTTGGCCCGGAAGCCCCACTTGAGGAAGGACATAATGTGGTGAATGTAATGAAAGAAGTGAAGTTTAGTGAAATTTTTGAAAACAAGCCGAGCCGATTTTGTGTAGCTCAACAATCAAACAATCGAGCGCAGCGAGTTTGTTTGAGTTGAGATAAAGAAGCCCTTTGTAGTCTACATCTTAGTCTACAGATCATTGAGATATTGAGATAATGAATTTTGAGGTATCATTATATTAATACTGACTATTGAAGATAGGGAACTGGAAATGCGATCGGGTGCAAAAATGAGATTTCTACATCTCCCATTAAATTTGGGTACATTGTATTGATAATCAAGATGCATAGTTAAATGTAGCTTCATCTTGTATGTGAGTGAAAGTGTGTGAATATTGAGTTTATTGAGTGCATTGAGTGTATTGAGTGAGTGAGTGAATATTGACGAATACTGAGAGAATTACTGAGTATATGCTCAGTGAATAGAATTGTTGGCATCGGTAAATAGGTACAAATTATCGGTGAACGCATTATACCGATAAATTCTTGGCGACTGGTGATGATTATCAAGTTGAAAGTTGCACCTTTTTCAACAAAGTCGAGTCGGTAGTCGGTATTCGACC
The DNA here is from genome assembly GCA_030558435.1 of Kodamaea kakaduensis. Lineage (NCBI taxonomy): Eukaryota > Fungi > Ascomycota > Pichiomycetes > Serinales > Debaryomycetaceae > Kodamaea > Kodamaea kakaduensis. The sequence goes on from JAJMSN010000016.1 coordinate 228,556, forward strand.
CAAGTGACATAGCTACACTGTACGATCTCTATTTCTACTGTGTGATCTCTGCTGGTTCTGTTAAATCACCTGAGGCTGAAGCGAATCCATGCGAACCAATGCAGTTGTATGATCAGGAGATTCGCTTCGTTATATAACTGCTACGATGTATGAGTAGGAAGTAGAGGTAGAGGTAGAAACTAGCAGAGGGCAAGTACCTCGAGTAAAATGTCCAATAGGTGATGGTACGGGTCTTACAGGACTCTTCACATTAAGAGTCACCTACATGCAGTACCTCATGAGACCTTCAAGTCCTGAGTAAGAAGTTAAGATCAAACGCACATAGTGATAGGGATTACTAAATTGAGAACTGAATGCGCATGACTGACAAATGACTGAATTTTCACCTTCTTACATTACTAATTTCAATATCCTCAAATATGTCACCTAATGGTTTCACTCATGGAACTCATTCTTCACTATGCTGATTCTAGTTGTTCATTCCTCTACTCAAGACAAGATCAACATTATGATTATTGCAGCTCATCTGTCAAAAAACTAGAGTTAGTGTTCAGCCCATCTACCTCGTTGTCTTAACAAAACCACCCTCAGTATTTCTCCCACTCACAACCAATTGAACAGTTTTGTACCTTACATTTGCCCATCAATCTTTGTCCAACCTGCTCCTTCAGATCTTTCAGTTGAATAACTCACTTTTTCTCATTCCAATTTCTCTTACTCTGAACAATTTCGCTCACTCAATAGTTCTTTCATCACTGATTGTGAACGCGCACATAGAATTTCGCAGCCATTGACGGAAAAAATTGACTCAAATTACAGCTACGGAAATGTTCTACTACTAATTGAACTCTCATTTCTTTTCTTTTATTTAACGTCTACGTCAGTCATATCGTGGTGCTGTAACAAGTGCTGCTCAAAGTTGTCCATAATGGGGGGAGCGGGATTTGGTGGTTTCCAGTAGTTTTCCAGTAGTTTTCTGGGACTTTTCCAAACAACCTAGCTACGCTAGGTTGTTTAACTTTCTCAGAATCGATCAACCTCGCTTCGCTCGGTCGTTACTCGATAACTTCCCATTCGCAAAAATAACCAAGCAAACAACCTCGCTTCGCTCGGTTGTTCGCTAGGTTATTTTTGCTCGGTTGCTTTTTTCCTCCTCTCCCTCTCCCTCTGTATCTCCCTCTCACTCCTCTGACTACTCTCACTATCCTTAACATGCCCCCTATCATCCAACTCCACACTCCCCGCGCTCTCAAACAACGACACCTGTCCCGCCAACAAGCCCAACGTCTCCAAAACCTGCGACGGCTCGTTCAAATGAGCCGTCGCAATCGTCTGCTTCGACGCCGGCCCCACTGCAACAGGGTACACACCATAGCTCCCGTACTTGTTCTTTGGCAACTCTTTCAAGTGCCACTCGCTCTCAATCTCCTTCAACGACCTAAACATGTCCTCGTCCGTCACATCGTCTCCAATACACAACATAAAGTCAGGCAACTTTTCCACCGGAATGTCCTCGTTGGTCTTGCGCACAGGCAGTGGGTCCTGCTTTTCACCATGTGGAGCCAAAACCAACCGCTTCACAATCTCACCCTTGTTCAAAAACTTGGGTCTAACCTCAATGTTGGCCTTACCCGTCATCACCTCCACATCGTACTCCTTGGCGATCGTATCCTTCAACTCCTTGACACACTTTTCCGCCTGGAACGCACCAAGTTCAGGGTCTGACCTCCGATAATGCCACGTCAAGGCCACCTTCTTGCGCTCAATGTTGGATCCAGGGGTCTTGTCCGTATACTTTTGGAACACGGCATCCACCTTTTGCTGCCACGACATGTCGAACGCAGCAGCGAGGTTGACCCATTCCTTAGACCCCACGTCCCTCATAAAACACCCGTGTTCCGAGGAAAGTCCCACGTTCTTGTCGCCAAACCACTTGGACAAAAAGGCCTGGTCACGGCCGGAAATAATCCAAAACTGGTTCTTGGGGTCCGCGCACAACGTGTCCAAAATACTATTGAGACGCGCAGACGGAATGGCAGCAGCAGGATCACGCACAATGGGAGTCAACGTACCATCATAGTCAAAGAGAAAGAGACGCCTGTGTGCATTCTGGTAGTTTTGCAAAAGTAACGGTCTGTTGAGTGCAGGAGTATAGTGCAGCTCATGACTGTGTTTCAACACCTTGCCCAAAAACTCCAGCGACCACGACTGAATAGTGTTCAGGGTCACACACTTGTAGAGTTTATCCTCCAACGCGGCCTTTTCCAGGCTAGACATGAGCAACGCCGTGTTGAGTGTCTTTGCAATCCCCACCGAGTCCCAGGGATTAACGAGAATCGCATCGCGCAACACCAGCGCAGTACCCGTAAACTCAGACAACACCAAGGGAGAATGGTTGTACTTTTGAGCCATGACAAACTCAAGCGCAGTGGTGTTCATTCCATCACGTACACTGGTATTCAAGGAAAGATCAGCCACACGCAAAAGTGCAAGGTACTCATCCTTTGCAATACGACGCTGGTAGTGCAAAACCGGAGTCTGGTTGAGGGAACCGTACTCTGCATTGATATGGTTCACCAACTCTGTCACCTTTTTCTCAATCTTGCCAAACTGGAACCCGGGACTCGAGACCTGGATCAACACAACCTTGTTTCTCCACTCGGGGTACATGTGAAGAAAGGTCTCGAAAGCCTGGAGTTTTTGGACAACTCCACGAACAGTATCCAAACGGTCCCTGCCAACGATGATTTTTTTATCAGGATATATTTCACGAAGTGCCTGGACTTTTTGGTCGACGGAAATGTGGTAAGATTCTTCCTTCTTTTCTTTCTCTTTCTCTTTCTCATCTTTTTCCTTGCCCTCTCCCCCCTCCTTCTCTTCATCTTTAACCTTTCCATCCTCCTTCCCTTTAATCTTCTTCTCTTTTCCAAACAACTCAACCTCAATATGCTTTGTATCAATACCTATTGGCAAAGTATAAATATTAATACTCATTCCGTAAGCACTCACAGTATTTGCCGTGACATCACACCCCAACACTCTCGCGCAACACGACAAGAAATGTCTCTGGAACGACTCCGACTGGAAAGCAATGGTGTCGCTCCCCAACATCCCGTCCAACAACTGTGTTCTCTTGGAAAGACACCGAAAGTACTCACTCGAAGGAAACGGTGCGTGCATATAAAACCCAATGTGGGCGTCTGGAAACTCCATCCTGAGGAGCTGGGGGAGCAACAACAAGTAGTAGTCGTGTATCCAGATAATGTCTCCTGGTTTATAAATGGCCTTGATTTTGTTGTAGTACACCTCGTTGAAACGCACATAGTCGTGCCATGAATCTGCCTCCGCACGACCATTGCTTGGCTGGCCCTGGATGTAGTGGAACACTGGCCAGAGCACGTTTTCCGCGTACTTTCTCCAGCGCTGCTGGTCGCGGCGGAGGAGCCACACTGGGTGGACGTTTTCGCTCTCGCACGCGCCCCTGATCTGCTTTTCAAGGTCCCGTTTATCGTCTTCGTCGAGGTACAACGGGTCGTCCTTGATATTGTCGGCGGTGACCACATTGTCGCCGTTTTTGTTGATCAATTCACCGGTCCACGCCACGAGATGGGTCTCCCAGTCGGTGTGGCGGTCGAGGAAGAAGTGGGACGAGTAGAGCGCGGAGTTGCCCCGAACAGGCTCGACTTTCCACCCGCCTTCCTTGTAGATTTGTGTGGGAAGCAGGGTCATGACGTTGATGATACGGCCGCTGACATTGTAATCGGAGGGCTGGACCACGGGGGAGGTGGAGGGGTATGCAAAGAGTTCGTCCATAGTAGCAATTAGCGAACAATTGAGCGGAGCGAAATTGTGAGCGAATTGCGATAAAGTACGAATTAGCGAACAATTGAGCGAACAATTGAGCGCAGCGAAATTGTGAGTGAATTGCGATAATGCGACAATTAGCGACAATTGCGACAATTAGCGACAATTGTCAATTGCCAATTGCCAATTGCCAATGCAATGACAACAGAACAGAATAATGTCATTATTAAGTATTTGAGAATATGTGAATGTGAATATATGGATGAGTCTGTATGAGTTCTGAGTATGTGATGGAAATCAACAAGTATGACTGGAATTGATTATGGAATTAGTTCATCAGGTGATGAATGAGTGACCTGGTTCGTTGTCAATTGGTGGTTTTGTGTACGCGAACGAACGAACGAACGAACGAACGAAGTGAGTGAGTGAGTGAGTGAGTGTATTTATGAATGAATATATATATTCGTATTTATGAATGAATATATATATTCGTATTTATGAATGTATATATGAATGTATATATGAGTGTATTTGAGCTATTTATGAAATACATGAGCTTTATGAATGTATGGGTGTATATGAAGAGATCATAGTGTGGGTGAGCATATAAATGGTATATAAATGGGTGGAACAATTGAGAATGAATGGGTGTAAGGGTGTGAAACAGTGTGCTCGAGCGTACATAAATGGCATCAGTGGTGCTGCAGTAGTTAACGACCACTCTCACCCCAACACCTGTTAGTCCTGTTGTAACCTTTTGAATAGCAAACAATCTTCTTATTCTTTTAGATTCCCCCCCTCTTGAACCGTTGCTGACTCAGTTGTGAACACTCCTGTTTGGCTGCGAAAAATTGGAACAATGAGAACAAAATTAAGCGAGTGAAGTAATCAGTGGCTGAGGGAGGACTGAATATAATAGAAGTAGCTCGAAGGAGGAGGCAATGAACAGTTTGAATTCGTCAAATTTTAGGGTTCCCATCACCCACTCACTTCCACCCACAGCTTTGCCTGTACCCTTCTTTATAGGCATTTCCGATTTCCATCACTCCTAAATTGAGACAGTCAACCAGGTCAATTACACTTTTCGTCAGTTCAATGATCATGTAACAACTGATCTGGGATGATAACATTAAGTTCAAGCATTTGTATAAATTAATGAGAATACAGATGGGCGAATTTCAAGACGGTAGTCAACGAGTTAAGTTTAAATTGTATAGTACAAACTATCGTACTTTAATATTTAATTGCTAAGACACTACTAGACTGTGAGTTCGTCATGACACTATGGGCTCTTCGTAGACGATCACTTCTTCTTCCGAAATTTTACATTGTACCAGCGAGAGTACCAGAATGAATGGTTTGAGAATACTGAAGGCCTTGGCACGGCTCCATAAATCAAGCCATGTCTCTTAGGAACTACCAAATCCTATTAAAATTACATCAAGATAATTGCTTCTACTTGTATTTTTATGCTGGGACTGAACCAGCAGTCTTCCCCGTAAATATAATGGCAACTCTGGGTGCACACCCTCGATGACAACAGTAGAATAAATGATATTCACTGTGAACGTAATAGTATGGAAGGATGTTGAAGTGAGTCTGTCGGTCCCTACACCTTCAAGCCTTGGCTGCGAAAAATTAGAAAGAGGGAGGGAAAGGAGTGGGTGGGTCGGCAACTGAAAACTGCTCCCTAGTCATTAACAATTAGTGACTACTTTCTGAACAGGTGGTATTTGGGTATGAGCGGTGTTTATAGCCAATGGCAGCTTAATCGACTCAGGGAAACAAAAATTACTCTCAGTGGACATGAATGGGTGCTGGAATAATTCAATCTAGCGAAGCAGATAGGTTTGAGTTTAAGAATTGAGCAAAATTCAAGTGAGGGCTTGCGATTGAGCTGAAGAATTGAGCAGAATGAGATTGCTAGTTGGTTGGAGCACAAGATTGCAATTGAGTTGAATAACCGAGCACAAGATTATACTGATTAAGTTGAAGAAACTATCTAGCGGGGCATACTTTCCTAGATAGAGTCAAAAAAGTATGTAACAACAACAATCTCAACCCGCTCGACTGTAGAGTAAGATTGACACTCGGTATGTCTTTTAACCACTCGTTTACCTATACCCTTCTTTGCTTACCTATACCCTTCTTTTGCTTACCTTACCGCTTTTCATTACTCACTGGAATTTGCCAAATCTCTGAGCACTTGCAATTCACTACCCTCAATACTATTCCACCACTCACTCGCTTCGCTCGTTCGTGCGCGTAAATCTCATACCCGCTTACCCCTACCAAAAACCACCTTTCCATCTCTTTTTCTTCATTTTGAATCTATACCCACGTTGATATACATCTTCTCAATTCCTCACCTTCACATCCACCCACCAACTCTCTCTGCCGTGGAGTAATAAAAGTTTATGTTTTCTCTGACGGTATGAAATTTACGCGGCTGCAAATGCGAAGCTAGTACATTTTATTTCTATCCAAGCAAACCCGCTATTTATCAGCAGTCCTAGAGATCGGCAGTGTACTCTCACTAAGATTATGCCTTCATAGTCTATCTTTTTTTATGTATTACCTCCTCTGTTCAACGTTAACATTTCCAAAAATCTTGCCAATTTTACACAAATTGCAACTGATAACGAAGACACTTTATTTCCAGCCGTAATAGCCTGTTTCACTGAACTTGTAATGGCTTTTTAATAATTGGTATAAATACTATGGAGGCTGAATACTTGATTTTACTTCCAGCAAAACTATTTTATTCGGCCTTCTCCGAATAAACCAGACACAATACATCACCTACTTCTAGTCTTCCCTCATTGAGCTTCTTTGAACATAGAGATGATTCTTTTGAGTCTTCCCAACGTGAAGAAATGCTTTCACTGACCTTAAACTACTCTGGATTTTCTCAATTACCAAGATGTTCACTTTTATGACCACTTCGAATATCTCCAAATGCTCTTTCACTTTCAAACCTCCTGAGATGTTATTCACTAATCTTGTAACATCCCATGAGATGTTTCTTTAGTAGTTACCTCAACCTCACTTGGCTGGGTTTTATACTACCTCAAAACATCTCGCTTCGCGAAATGTTTCGAGAATTACAGTGTCTCCCTTGCCTCAAAACATCTCGCTTCGCTAAATGTTTTGAGAACTACAATGCCTCCCTTAACCTCAAAACACCTCGCTTCGCGAGATGTTTTGAGAACTACAAGTCCACACCTCTCAAACACCTCGCTTCGCTCGGTGTTTGGTCGGTGTTTGTCTTTCACAAAAAACCGTATATTACAAACTATTCAGCAAAAAGAAAAAACCGCCTACTGCTGCTCACTCTTCTTGTAGTCCTCAAACGCACTCAACGCATCGGCAAAGTGGCTCTCAAACAACGCGTCGTCAGCCAACAATGCCAAAATGTCATCATTGTCCAAATCCAACATCATTCCGGTAATCTTACCAGCAGCCTCGGGCTCCTGCGCCTGGCCAGTAGCAACAATCTTGGGGTACAACTCCTCACCCAAAATTCTCTTCTGCTGGTCCTCTGGAACATTAGCAATCAACTCGGCCAACTCCTTGGTTGGTCTCTTTGGAGCAACGGGTCCTGGTCCTCTAGGGTAGTATCTCTGCTGGCGCATCTGGCCCTGGAAGTCAGGGTACCCCTGTGGTGGCATGCCGTACACTGGCACTGGTTGCCCGTTAGGACCTGGTCTGGGCCACTGCTCGTTTCTTCTCATCATCATTTGTGGGTTTGGTGGGAATGGACCTTGGCCACGGCCATTGGGTGGGAAGAATCCCTGCTGACCGAAAAACATTGGTGGCATGAACTGGCCTGGCATTCCGCCAGTGGCAGCAGCATTCTGCATTCTCATTTGGTTTCTGGCCTGGATCTGCTGAGAAAGTTGGGATCTTCTCACATCCTTTCTCTGTGCAAGTGCAACGTACAATGGCTTACCCTTAACCATTCTCTGGTTCATCTCGGTAATGGCCTTGGTGGCCTCCTCAGGAGAAGAGAAGCACACAAATCCAAAACCCTTGCTCTTACCAGCCTCGTCAACCATAACCTTGGCAGAAGTAATGGTACCAAATGGCTTGAACTCCTCCTCCAAACCTTCGGAGTCGATGGTGTCGTCCAAGTTCTTGACAAACAAGTTAACACCCTGGTACTTGGAAATCTTTTCCAATCTGGCGCTCTCATACTTCTTCTTCAACTCCTCCATTCTCTCTCTCTTCTTCTGGGCTCTGCCAACATAAATCTTTTGGCCGTTAATCTCCTTGTCATTCAACTCGTCAACAGCCTGGACAGCGCTCTCGTGGGTGTCAAAGTTGACAAACCCAAAACCGCGCGACTTGCCCTCACCATCCTTCTCCAAGTGGACAGAAGTAATGGTACCGTAAGGAGCAAACAACTTCTTGAACTCGTCCTCGGACAAGTCAAGAGGGATGTTCTTGATGTAAATGTTGGTAAAGTTTGCCTTCATCTCCTCAAACTTGCTCTCGCGGTCCTGCTTGGACACGTGCTTACCAACATACACCTCGAGGTCGTTCAACAACATACCATTGACATTGTCAACAGCAGCCTGAGCAGCCTCGGCGGTCTCATAGTGCACAAACCCAAAGCACTTGGACATACCCATCTCGTCGGTAGCGACCTTACAGGACAAAATTTTACCAAAGGCAGAAAAAGTGTCGTGAAGCGCCTTGTTGTCAATGGCGGGGTGAAGGTTCTTGATGTAGATGTTACCGTCACCGTTTCTACGGAGACTGGGGTCTCTCTGGGACCACATGATTCTACATGGGCGGCCCTCAATAAGAGAGTAGTTCAACTCCTCCATGGCGCGCTCTCCATCCTCGAGCTTGTGGAAGTTGACATAAGCGTATCCAAGCGACTTCTTGGACACGGCATCGCGGCACACTCTGATGGAGGAAACCTGGCCAATGGGGGAGAAAATCTCGAAAAGAGTGGCCTCGTTAATGTTGGGATTCAACTCACCAACATAAAGCGACGCAGACGAGTCGGACACGCCAGACTGGGTCTGCTCCTCCTGCTCCTGCTCCTCAACAGGCTCCTTGACACTCAACTTCTCCATCGACTCCTGGATCTGGTTTTGTTCAGCGGCGGACATTTTTTTTGCTTTTTTAACGGTTTTTCGGTTTTTTTGGGTTTTTTACGCTGGTGACAGTGTGGTGTGTGTTTAAAAGAGCTGGTGATGAGAATAAAATTTGAGGAAAAAAATGGCAAAAAAAATGGCAAAAAAAAAAGAAATTTCGGCCATCAACAAATAGGATTGAGGATTGGCAATAATTAGTAGAGAAGATGAAAAGATTATAATTTTACATGATTGTAAAGGATTAGATGATAAGATTATAAGACTATAAATGATTAGGATTAAAAGTATAAGAAAAGTAGACAGATGAACTTCATATGAAAAAATCTCTATCTGCAGGTAAAGATAAGATGAAGTGACTGCTGATCTGATTTTGATTTGATCACGTGGTGACCAAAAAGGGAAGTAAAAAGGGACTCAAAGTAGCAATACCAAACAACAAATTAGCTCCGCTAATTTGTTGCTATTGTCTTATCTTCACATTTCTTCTAATTGTTGTACTTCTAATTGTTGTACTTCTTTTACTTGTTCTACGACATTTGCTCCTCTTCTCTTCTACTTCTTCTAGTTCTTCTACATCTTTACTATTTCTCTTCTCTTATCTAATTCTCTTCTCTATCTATCAATTCCCTCCTCTTTAATTCTCCTCTATCTATTAATAATCTCATCTCCTTCTCATCTCTACTTTGCTCTTGCTTTTTTCATCTCTTCTCAGCTCACATAACATATGACTAATCAAGGCTGGTCTACAAATGGAAGGCATCATTAGAGAACTCTAGTACAATTCTAGTGCCAATAAGTATTAATCAAGTTTGACGAAGCCAAAACAAGTACTAGACTAGAACCAAACTAGTCCAAACCAACACCAACCCAAGCATCACCAATGTAAAACCAAAGTAAAACCAAACCAATACCAATACCAACCAACACCACATAGTACTTAACTAGTACCAACCCACACCAAATTAGTGCTAAACTAGTACCACAAACCAACCACCGGTCTACATATTCGTACAGAAAGAACTCTTGTAACCATGATCATCCCCTGGATCAAAAAAGTCCTCAAAGGCTCCTTTTTTGCACCCATTTTCTCTCCTCGTAACTTCTTCTCTAACGGACTTGGCGTAATCCAAAATACTTCTAAGTGTGCCAGTGGAAAGGTCTTGGGGATTTGAGAAGGGGAATGCCTCCACCACCGTAGATTCTGAGTCGCGTCGCAACTGTGGGTTTGGTGAGTTCAAGTGTGAGTTTTGTGGGTTGAACTTATTTGATGAGTTTGAAGAGTTCAAGTTTGAGTTCTCAATCTCTACAAAATTCCAAGGTTCGTCAGGCTCTTGGATGTTAGGCTCTTGGATGTCAGACTCTTGAATGTCGGTCTCTTGAAATAAAGCAGCAAGCTGAATATCAAATTCTTCCCGTTTCTCTTTGAAAAGTGTTCCGACGATGGACTGGGGACCGTCGTAGACATCCACAACCCTCTTCTTCTCTTTGAATAGCGTACCAACAATGGACTGCGGACCGTCATAGACATCATCCTTGACCTTTTCTTCTCTAAAGAGCGCACCCACAATAGATTGTGGTCCTTCATAAACATCCACCTCCTTTTTTGGCTCTTTAAAGAGAGTACCAACAATTGACTGGGGCCCATCAAAAACATCGTTCACAACCCTCTTTTCTTTAAAGAGAGTACCAACTATAGACTGTGGTCCTTCGTATACATCAACATCTTCGGGTGTACTAGACTCAACCCTGGAACTTTCACTAATTTCAAACTCCCTGGACCCTCCTAAATTGACTGCCGCGATATAATTATCCAAAATACTAATACCGCCATTGGCGACAAAGTCAGTGAAAGATTGTGTGGCAGGCGCTACTGTTCTGGCAGCAAACTTACTTTGGCGGCGGCGGGCCTGAAGCTCATTACGACGAATCAGTTTGTCCTTTCGAGACGTGGTGGACTGAATAGTGTATTTCATAAGTTAGCAAAAGAGCAAAGATATTGAGCAAAGGTATTGAAAAGGAGCAATGGTAAGATGGAAGAGGAATTGAGCAATGGAGTGTTTGGCTGCGAAAACAAAACTGTAAAAAGTGCAGGTTCACAAAGAGAGGCTTTATATTGCAGGTTCACAAAAAGAACCTGTAAATTGGAAAAAATGGGTGCAAATTTTGAGAGCGACTTTCAAGAGTTGTCATGTTTATAACAGTACTCTTGGAGGTTTGAGTTGATCACTACAGGTCGAGAAGCTTGATGTTGAGTCTCTACATACTGTGGATACTACAGTTCATATAAGAGTTTTCTGAGAATACCTACTCCTTGATCGCTTTCATAAGAGTATTCCTTCCAGTCTTTCATGCGCCTGTATTCAGTCAAACCAAAGTTTAGACCAATTGACTCTGGTGGTTGTGATTTCTTGTAAGAAAATAGAGATGAAGAGTACTCTTTGGTTAACCCAAGGTATAGTATTTTAGTCTGTGTCTCATATTTCGTTGTACTGACCCTCTCTCCTTCACATTGTCATTATCTTGACGAAGTGGCATAAATACTGCTACTGATTTAAGTACTCCCGGGCTACAAGTAAATGTTCCACCACCTGGATTCCCCCACACTCTTGGTGAGCACATTTTGATCCCTGGGGTCGTTACGCTGAGTTAGCCAAGAGCTCTGAATCAGCTGATACATCAAGCCGCTGGATCCCCAAAAGCCCGAGTTAGTCAATCAAGTTATTATATGTTTGGGTAAGTCAAGTGAAGACTACTCAACCATGTTTTTACCTTGTGGACTTGACAATATAGTAACTTTAGGCCTTGAGGGATTCTGAATTAGCAGAAGTTGAAACCCTGAAGGTGTCAATATGTCCTCTGAAAGAGCTATTGGAAGCGCTGACCCAGCTCTTCAAGTTATAACTTTTCTCGGGCAGACAAGTTTATCGCAACCCCAAAATTGTTAACTTTGACTCTAGGCACCCGCCAGGCTCCACCAAAGTGAGATTTTAGGAATAACCAACTCCAAAGACTCCCTGCAAATTTTCACTCACTGGAAGCTCAGTCTTTGGTTCCATCAGTAATGCTCCTCTGAGCCTCAACAGTCTACCCAATAATTACCTTGACTCTCATATCGCGTTAGTCCGGCGATGGCTATTCATTCTGTTTTAACACAACTTTGAGCGTATACTGTAGTGATATTGAACCAGCATGATGGTTGGCTACCTGCAAGAACAAGAAGTCAACATTTATTCCCCCTGCGGAAAGGGCTCCAATTTTTCGCAGCCATTTTAGCATGACAGTTGAAATCGAGGCCAGCCACTGACGACATTGAAAATAGAGTTATACCCACCTGTGCAAATTTGAGGTGATGAAGACCTTGCAGTATTGGTTTGATATCAGTTACTACTACTTGGACTTGAAAGAAGCTGACTCTCTACAGACTTTCCAAAAGGTTGATTATTGAGGTTAGAGTGAACGGTGTTACGTTTTCACTGGTTTCATTTTCGAGTTATTTAATGGGAGTGCTTGCATTTCCTATTGTAATATCATATTAGAAGCCTGGTATTCAGGCCTCTAATATGTAAGACAGTTTCAAGGACAATGTTCTTGATTCTACTCAGAATGCTTCTCAGAGATAAACAATCTAAAAATAATGAGGATGTATTTTTAACTCAATAAAAGAGTACAACCATATCTTGTATATTCCCTCGCAAGACGAATTCAGACCTTCAATAGCTTGCACAATTCCATCCCACTCATACTCACTGAATCCCCAATGGTTCCACCTCACACCGCTCGGTGGTGCCTACCTCTTTCTTATTCCTTTTATTACTAAGTTATTCTAAAATACAGATACCACATTATCATACCTTTTCGGCCTTCTATACCAAGCAACTGCTAGCTTGTAATTTATATCACATTTTCACTCCTTCCGAGTTAAGAGTTGAGTCATTTCATCACTCACTCATTCAATCAGTCATTCATTCACTCACTCACTCGCTTCGCTCGTGAAATCAACACTCACCACTACTCACTCGCTTCGCTCGTTGGAACAATCACTGTCACTCACTCACTCACTCACTCGCTTCGCTCGTGAGTTCGTTCGTTCGTTAATTCGTCTTCTTTATCCTCTGATACATCTCCGCAATCTTCCTACTCTCCACCTTTGCCGGCCAGTACAACCTCGCCCGACTCCACAAATGCTTCCTTTTCCTCTCCCCCTCCTCCTTTGCAATAAAGTCTCCAATCACACAGAGTTCCCTCTTCAAGGTCTTTGCCCACTCGTGTTTTTCCATCCCATGTGCACCCCGTTGAAGGGTCTTTAACGAGCTCTCCACCGGTTTAAGTCCACGCTCACACTCCTCCTCATCCATACTATCGTATTCTGGTGAGGTGTCCTGGAGAGCCGGCGACCTTTCCTTCTTTGGCTCCTTTGGCCTATCCTTTGGTTTTGTCTTCACCTCCTTTGGTCTTTCTTTCTTCACCTCCTTTGGTCTCTGTTCCTTCTTCACCTCCTTTGGTCTCTGCTCCTTCTTTGGTCTCTTCTGGGGCTTTTGTCCCTCCAACAACGTGAACAAGTAATCCACTCTTCTCCCTAAATGCACCGATCCAGGCACCTTTTTCGCCTTGTCCTCACCCCCCTCCAAAAACAACTTGTTCTGGAGCCCCAACACAGGGTCATCACGGATCTGGGTCCACAGACCGTATCCAAACTTGTACACTCCCACAAGCAACATCGCATCGTCCTTGGGCCCCCATTCACACGACCACGCCTGAACCAGTTTAGGGTTACGAGGCAACTCGAACGCAGTGGGTCTGTCTTCGGGAATCAACCGCTCCAATCTGCGCATATCTATTGGACGCATCAACACAAGTTCCGCATTGATATTCTTGACTCCATTGTACTCAAACAACACCGCCTTCTTCTCCTTCTTTTTAGCGAGCCAAAGCGCAGTTTGTCCATCTTGTTGCGCCTTCTTTTCAAGTTCCGCCAACGCCTTGGCACGCCGCACCTCTTCCTCCCTCACCAACTGCTTGGCGAGGTTGGTCATCTCGGCGTACGCGTGTTTCACTAAAACTGGATTCTTGTTGGTAATGGTACCATCTTCCACCAATTGCTCCCATTTCCCCGTGAGATCTCCAAGCTTTAGAATCGCCCTGTAAATACCACGCACTTCCTTTTCCGAAAGATTGTGGCTCTTCGAAGGCACATCGTCCGGTTCCTGGCTAATGGCTCTACCCGCTGTCTTTCTACGCAGGTGCATCGCAATTTGCTCCTGGAGATACGCCTCGTCAGCACGCCGCTTCTCCTCCTCTTTGAGACGAGCAAGTTCCTCTTGCGGAATGATATCGTCCCATTCCACATCCGCCTTGTAATCCGTCACCTCAAACTGTTTCAAGAACTCCTCGGACCCAAGCGAAGACTCACCAAGTTCGGGCGTCGTGACATGGTCTTCTGCACGTGACAAGACATCGTCCAAGTTCAAGTCTTCCAATCTGCGCTGGTTCTCGTTTTCCTTAAACATATTACCCGCACCAAACTTGAGAATTTGCGCGAGTTCACTGGTCGAGGGCTCCACCTTGGTTTTGGCACTGGGGTCAGTGATTCCCAACGAAATAATGGCGTATTCCAACACCATCTTTTTCCTCGCACGCTCCAAAATCTGCTCCTCAACAGTGTCCTTGCTGACAAACCGGTACACCGACACATGGTTCTTTTGCCCAATTCTGTGTGCACGTGCCATGGCCTGTAAATCGGCCTGGGGGTTCCAATCAGAGTCGAAAATAATGACTGTGTCGGCGGTCATCAAGTTGATTCCCAACCCACCGGCTCTGGTCGAAAGCAAGAAACAGAAATCCGCAGAATCTGGCGCGTTAAAGTGGTCGATGGCAATACGTCTTTGTGCAGATGGAATACCTCCATCCAACCTCTGGAACTGGTGTCCTTTGATCAGAAGGTAATCTCCCAAAATATCCAACATTCTCACCATTTGCGAAAAAATCAATACTCTGTGGCCTTCCTTCTTCAATCTCGTGAGAAGTTGCTCCAAAAGAACCATTTTTCCAGAAGACATAATGAGACCCCGAAGAATTTTTTCCCTAGAATATGATGGTGAGTCTTCATTTTCTCTTCCGTTACTTCCACCTCCATTACTTCCTCCATTGCTTCCACCTCCATTTTCTCCCTCCCTAAGTTCTCTCCTCCTCACCTCCTCCCTCGCCAATGCTCTCTCCTCTGCACCATCAAAAAGGTACGGGTGATTTGAAGCCTTCTTCAACTCACTCATGACATTCAACAAACTGATTTGCAGCCCCTTATTTCCAGCATTCAACGCAGAGTAGTTTTTGGTGATGATATTTCTATAATACTCCGTTTGCATGTCCGAGAGTTCCACCCTCAAAATACGTTCTGTCTTACTTGGAAGACTCTTTTCCACGTCCTTCTTCAATCTCCGCAAAATAAACGGCTGGATCTTCTTTTGAAGGTCCTTGATATACTCTTCCTGCTGGGCGTCCGGATCATCGAAATCAATCTCCTGTTCAATTTGAAACTTGCCCGGCATCAAAAAGTTGCACAAGGCCGCGAGTTCCTTCATGTTATTTTGAAGTGGAGTACCTGTAATCAACAACCTGTTGGCCACCTTGAACAGACGCAATGCTTCGTATAACGACGACTCTGCATTCTTCAACCGGTGGGCCTCATCCACCGCCATAAACTGCCACTTCAACGACCCCAACTCAGTGCGGTCCTTCAAAATGTACTCGTACGTTGTGAGTAACACATTGAATTTCGGCTTGCCAGTGGCAGTGTACCACTCGTACTCACGGATATTGCGACGCGCATTCGTATTTCCAAGATAATACACGCAATTCACATCGGGAGCCCACTTTTCAAACGTTTCCTGCCATGCTGGGATGGTGGAAAGCGGAACCACCACCAAATGAGGCCCATTCTGGCGCCGCGCATAGATCAACCACGACAAGAATGCCACCGTCTGCACGGTCTTTCCCAATCCCATTTCGTCGGCGAGGATCCCGTTTTCGTTCCTCAGCCACAAGAATGCCATCCAGTTCAACCCCGTCAACTGGAAGTCTCTCAACTCTCCATTCTTAATGAAAACCGGCTGCTTTACCAACTTTTCAAACCGAGGACGCCCGCTCATGGGGTACGTCGCACTGAGATTCGGCAAGATCTTCAGCTTTTGCCGCGTCTGGAACCGCGACACTTGTTCGGGGGCATCGAGCGCAATTTCCTCAGCATTCTCCCACAGACACTCGTCATAGTAAAGACGCTTCCATTTACAGTAATACTGGAGCTGCAGCTCCCCATCCACGTCCACACGGTCCAGCGCCACAATGCGCTCAACCTGCGTGTACTCCTCTTGCTCATCACGTCTACGTTCCCTCTCAATGTCCATGGCCTCGATATCTTCATTGGTAATCATGGGATCCCTCCGAATTTCCGCGTCCGCAATGATGAACTGCTTCACGTAATTATCCACTCTACGGAACCCTTTGATGCCTTTGAGCGTAGACCAGTCCTCCCACGTGTTATGGCGGTGCGACTTGCCGCTCCACTTGATCTTGAACAAAAAGTCCCGCTTCGCACTTTCCTGCAGATAAACCTCATCTTGGACTGGGGCGCCGTTTTTCCGCTCGTGGTCCAAGACCCCGTCGATGCTAACCACATTTTCAGGCTCGGGCTCAACATAGTAGTACTCGCGCTCGTCTTCCACGTCGCTTTCAAGCAAATCGTCGTCGTTGTCCTCAAGCACATAGTTCACCTGCCGGTTATTCCTCGCGGAAAAGCGCACCTCCGATTTTACAGGTTGCGTTTTTGCAGGTTTGGTCCGACGTGGTTTCAGGTACCCAAAGTCAATGACTGAGTCCTCCGAATCGTCGTAGTCGTCCTGAATGGCGCGTTTTTTGCGCGGCGCCTCTTCTTCGCTGTCGCTGTCCACAATGGGAGCGGTTCGCCGCTCCCGATGCAGCCGCCGGAGCCCATAGAGCTCGGGGTTGAGCGATGCTTCTTCGGGAAGTTCGTATGCCATGTCGTACTCAATCGTAGACCAGTCTCGTACACGTACTAGTCTTACTAGTCTTAGTCTTACTAGTCTTAGTCTTACACTAGATGTACTAGTTACTAGTCTTACTCAGTACTTACTAGTCTTACTCAACTAGTACTTTTAACTAGTACTTTTAGTACTCTGCTTCAAAAGTACTTTTCAACGTCTGTAGTACACTTCAGCACTTGTAGTAAACCTATCGTTCTGTACTGTAGTCGATTCAGTCTCAGGTTGTATTCCCACCTGACTGTGCACCTATTTTATTGTTGACCTAGTGGACAGAAAATTTTTATTTTGAAAAAACATCGACGACTTTTTTACCATCTACGTTTGGGCGATTATCTTATTTATTAGTTATATAGAGGGTGTTTGTCTGTATGTAAATGGATCTATTCTTCAGTGCTTTAGTACTTGAGCAGTTCATACTTTAGCACTAAAGTGCTAAAGTCTCTGTAGGCTCAGTCTGTATTCTGTAGTCTAGCAGTCTGTAGTCTTAGTCTTAGTGTTAGTCTGTAGTCTGTATTTTAGTAGTCTGTATTCTAGCAGTCTGAATAGTACTAAAATCTCAAACTTAACTTCTCCAGACTTCCATTCTGCTCACAATACCTACGCGAAGAAAACCTCCAGGCTAGCCTCGCGTTTGATATCATAAACAATCCTCATTCTGTCTTGTCTTCAGACCACTTCTTCAGTTCCCTTCACATTTTCAGGCCACTCAGTCACACTCATCTCACTTTTTGCAGCAATTAACTTTTTGCAGCAATTCACTGCTGCTCCAGTTCTGCCTCAAATTTGCCCAAAATTGCTGAACCCACTAAAGAAATCTCCCTCATTACAATGAGCAGTTAAAGAGTTCATTTGACGCGTGATTGATGTGAGACTATGTCAGGGTCAGGCACAGAGAAAGTCCCAGGGTAGCTCAGGAAATATCCCCAAAAACTAACCCCAGATCTTGATCCTCCTCTCTATCCCCCATTCCGGTTTTTAGGTCCGCGCCAATCTGGTTGAGGCATCACATCACCCTCCTCCTATTGATCTTCAGTTGAAAGCAAAAGCAAAATATCCCAGCTAGTTGTTGAATCCTAGACCGCTTCCCATCTGCTTCATTTGCTTCATCTGCCCCATCATCAGCTGTAACTCCACACAGATAAACCAGGTAGATGAGTAGGTACAGAGTGCACCTGTCAACTTATTCCCAGTGTTCACCCTTTAAGCATTAAACAAAGCCAAGAGTACTAAGGGCTCCAACAGAAGAACTTTCCACCCTGATGAACTTGAATCTCTCTAGATGTTAACATTTCTTCACAAGCACCATTTCGAGTCGCCAGTCTCATGTCCAAGTATAGGCGAGTTAATTCGAGTTAAAAGCACTAGAGGTACTAAAGGTACTAGTAGAAGTACTGGAAGTACTTCCAGTACTTCTTGTACTCTAGTTCTATTGTACTTGTTGTACTTGTTGTACTTCCACCTCCATAACTCCTTGTACTTCTCTCATAAACAACCTTCAGTGCTTGAAAACCCCACTTCCGGCCTCTGCTCTTATGAAAAAGCCCACTTCCATTTACTACTAGAACTCGACCCCATTTCATCAACATTTCATGCTCATTTTGCAAACATTCTCAAGAACGGTACCACAGCGGCTCCTGGTACTGGACAACCCGTAAACACGCTGTTTCAGCAATCTATCGGCAGAAAACACGTTGGACCTTGATGTGATAGAATGCGGCAACTACTAAGTAGAACCTTCTCTCAGTTCATGAATGCAAGTGTATGTTGTGGTATAAGTGGAATGTGTGGAAGATGTGGAAAAATTTTTGTTGAGGAAACGCTGGCAATGATGGCAAACACACGTGCGGACTGTGAAACAGTCATGTGAGGAAGGCACGTGAAATACATGTGATGTTTGAAGCACGTGATATACAAGACCCTGAGCACTGATCAGTCTCCATATTAATGCTCGTTCTTCTGTACTGTTCATTCCTCTATGCATTCCACTAGTTACACCTCTAGGTAAACCTCTATGTTGTCATTCCATACCATTGTATAAGTGCACTTGAATCACAGATTCATACAACTACAGACGCACTACAATGGCACTCAAACAGTACTAAAGTAAACTACTCACTTACCAATAACGGCTCTCAACCATCTACCAACCCAGCCAACACCAACCCAGCCCTCACAGCTGCACTAATCTTTCTATTATCTACTCATTTCACTCAGCTACTGTCAAGTCATGTGACCGTGCGTAGGGCTGAGACGATGAAAATGATAAGAAAAAAGATAAAAATAAGACCACATCTACACATTCGCTTATACTGTTCATTCAGCAACGCTCAAAATAATCAAATCCATCATGATTGATGTAAGCCACTAGTATTACAACATTCCATAATGAAAAATCTAAATTGGTGGGACTTGATGTCTAAAAAAAAACAAAGGACTTGCTACTCGTATTTGTTTAATTATCCTGTATTTTGATGTCTGTTTTCATGTCTCACTATGTCTCATTTCACGACTATCTTCACTAATTTTTGTACTTAATTACATCAAGATGAAGCGATCAAACGAGCGTACAAAATTATCTTCCTCTTCAACTCCACTTGTCTTGATTTTACTCAGTTAACTAACTCGTTACTGACTTCACTCTAAACTTTTCTCACTCTTAACATTCAACTGTTAACATTTACTCAACTGATAACTTTTCTCCCAACTTTTACTCAACTGTTAACTATTACTCTTCCCTCAAATCTTTAAACCTTTCTGCTATAATCTATTTGAACAATCTCGCTTCGCTCAATTGTTCGCTCAATTGTTCTTGTTTCTGTTCTGCATTTCTTTTTTCCCCATCAAGCCTCTCCAATGGCACACCACACCACACCATAACAACAACAGCATAACACCAACACCAACTCAAACACCGACCCACCAACCCAACCCACCAGCTCCCATCATCACTCAGCTACACTTTTTCTTTTCATTTTTCAGCCAATCACAAGCCGCTCTTAGTAATATACTCACATTTACGCAGTGTAAATGGGGGTCCGCAAAAATAAGTGAAAAAAAAATCGATGCGTAGGAAATAATCACACACACCATGAGCGGAAAAGGCAAGAAAGCTGCGGCCCCTACAGCTTCCAAGAACACGAGAATTGCTATCGTGTCCACCGACCGTTGTAAGCCCAAGAAGTGTAAGCAGGAATGTCGTAAAGGATGTCCTGTGGTGAAAACAGGCAAGTTGTGTATTGAAGTCACACCCGCCAGCAAGATCGCCTTCATTTCCGAGACGCTCTGTATTGGATGTGGTATCTGTGTGAAAAAGTGTCCATTTGACGCCATCAACATTATCAATCTCCCCACAAATCTCGAAGGTGAAACCACCCACCGTTACTCTGCCAATTCCTTCAAGCTCCACCGTCTCCCCACCCCACGTCCCGGCCAAGTTCTCGGTTTAGTGGGTACCAACGGTATTGGAAAGTCCACCGCCTTGAAGATTCTTTCCGGCAAGCAAAAACCCAACTTGGGCCGCTACGATGACCCTCCCGACTGGGAGGAGATTTTGCGTCACTTTAGGGGTTCGGAGTTGCAAAACTATTTCACCAAGGTTCTTGAAGACGATATCAAGGCCATTATCAAACCTCAGTATGTCGACAATATCCCACGTGCATTGGCCAAATCCCCCATTAAACAAGTGGGTGAGATCCTCAAGAGCAAGTGTGAAAGAGATTCTGCCTTTGACTACACTTTGGACGTGCTCGAGTTGAAACACGTGATGGACCGTGAGGTTGCCAACTTGTCCGGTGGAGAATTGCAGCGTTTCGCGTTGGGAATGACATGTGTGCAGGACGCCAACGTGTACATGTTTGACGAGCCATCGTCGTACCTCGATGTGAAGCAGCGTTTGCGTGCGGCTGAAATCATCCGTAGTTTGTTGAACCTGACCACCTACATTATCTGTGTGGAGCACGATCTTTCGGTGCTCGACTACCTCTCGGATTTCGTGTGTATCTTGTACGGTGCCCCCTCGGTGTACGGTGTGGTGACCTTGCCCGCCAGTGTTCGTGAAGGTATCAACATTTTCCTCGACGGTCACATTCCAACTGAAAACATGAGGTTTAGAACAGAACTGTTACAGTTCCGTTTGGCAGACCTGGCCGAGGGCTTGATCCTCGACCAGTCCAACGCACTCTCGTACCCCAGCATGCAAAAGACCCAGGGTGACTTTAGACTCCGTGTGGAGGCGGGTGAGTTCACCAACTCGGAGATTTTGGTCATGATGGGTGAAAACGGTACTGGTAAAACCACCTTTTGTAAGTTGCTTGCCGGTGCCATTGCCGCAGACAACGGCAAGGAGATCCCCAAGCTCAATGTGTCGATGAAGCCACAAAAGATTGCGCCCAAGTTCCCGGGTACCGTGCGCCAGTTGTTCTTCAAGAAGATCAGGGCCTCGTTCCTCCACCCACAGTTCCAGACAGACGTTGTCAAGCCATTGAAGATTGACGACATCATCGACCAGGAGGTGCAGACGCTCTCGGGTGGTGAGTTGCAGCGTGTGGCCATTGTGTTGGCCTTGGGTATCCCGGCGGACATTTACCTTATCGATGAGCCCAGTGCATACCTTGATTCCGAGCAGAGAATTATCTGTTCCAAGGTGATTAGACGTTTTATTTTGCACTCCAAGAAGACCGCCTTCATTGTGGAGCACGACTTTATCATGGCCACCTATTTGGCCGACCGTGTCATTGTGTTTGAGGGGCAGCCTTCGAAGGATGCCAAGGCATGTTCCCCAGAGAGCTTGTTGACGGGATGTAACAGATTCTTGAAGAACTTGAACGTGACGTTCAGAAGGGATCCAAACTCCTTCAGACCAAGAATTAACAAGTTGGACTCCCAGATGGACAAGGAACAAAAGTCCAGTGGGAACTACTTCTTTTTGGATAACGTGGATTTGTAGGATATTGCATGGAGGGCTAGGAAGTCCTGAATAGAATAATTGATAAAAGACGAGCGAATGTGAGCGAAGCGAACATGAGCGACTAGTAGTAAGCAAACCAAATTTCACGAATGTGAGCGAAGCGAACATGAGTGACTAGTAGTGAGCAATCATACTTCACGAATGTGAGCGAAGCGAACATGAGTGACTAAAATTAAGCAATCATATTTCACGAATGTGAGCGAAGCGAACATGAGTGACTAGTGTGTGAGTAAACCAAATTTCTCATGTTAGCGAAGCTAACATGACTGACTGAACTAAATTTCACGAATGTGAGCGAACATGAGTGACAAAGTGAGATAATAACTAAGTGATATAATAACCAATTGACTAAAGACCATCTAATGACCAAGTGAGTTAATAACTACATGACCTAATGATGTTAAGTTAGGGTCAGCATTAGTAACTTGATGAAATCATTACCTGATAAATGAATTCATGAAGACTTCAAAGTACCTGACCAAAGCATTTCATGAAATCCCACAAATTTTTAAAATGAAAAGTAGACGTGAAGATCACTTCAAAAATAAAGCTTTAAAAGTTTCATAAGCTCTTCTTACCCTCGCAATCTCGCTTCGCTCGATTGGAAAAAATATCTCCGATACGGGGAATCGAACCCCGATCTGCTCGGTGAGAGCGAACTGTGCTAGCCATTACACCATATCGGATTATTACAAAGGAGTACTATAACAATGGTTACCAGAAATGACAGCCTCATAGTGAATTTCCCCGATTGAGCCCCAGAACGAGCTTGGCGTGTTGTGCGGTGCTCAGGATGTACTGTGTTCAAATACAGAGAAAAAATCGATCGAAAAGAAGATTTTTAGCATATAAAAAAAAAACTCAAAAAAACTCCATGTTAATATACTAAGGTTCAGAGCTCAGTCATCCCAGTTCAGCTGATGACTAATAGAGAAGTGTTCTTAATTATAATTGTTGTTCCAAATGATAATTGTCCTTCACCCATCCATTTGATCATTTTGGGAGTGAGTGCCATCCAGATTTGACAGTAGTATCAATGATCAGATGTCAAGTCTTTGCATCTGGGGTAACAATAAACGTGCCTGCCACCTCTTCATCTCTCCGTCTCCCAACTTAACGAGCTCCTCATCGTAATTAATTTCACTTCTTCAGCAGAAGTTTAAAATGGCTGCAAATCGCGAAGCCCTTTTGGGCAATGCACTGAACGTCGATTTTGATAGAACAAATTCTACTTTTGCCCACCAACTACGAAGTAACTTATCAGAAGTGGCTTGACTTATGACGACATATAGTGAGCTATGACGAACAGGAAAGATCGAAAGTGAGATGTGGTTATATCTCGAGGGAGCATCTTACAAGGTGTGTGTTGAGTAGAATGTAGAGTACAACAGTAGAACGAGTAGAGTAGAACAGGAGTAAGTAGTTAGATAAACAGATCAGTATGTAGAATGCAAATCTCTTAATCCTTCTCTTCCTCTCCAACTAGTACTATCAGATATTCATCAAACTTCCCATTCGGTCTTGCATTTTTTTTTTTTACACTTTTCGCAGCCAAATTCGTAATTCATAAATTTCCATAAGGTCCATTGTCTGTCCATATTGTGTTCTATGTCGATATTTTCTTCAATTATATTCGATTAGCGAAGCTAGTCGAATAGACATTTGAAAGCAAATCGATCAACAACCACCCCCTCCACAACCTCCACCTCCACCACAACCTCCACCTCCTCCACAACCACCACTACATCCTCCACCTCCACCACCACTCCCACAATTACTCCCATCCACAAACCCACAGCACTGGGAGTTTCCGTAGAGATTTGGGTCACCACTGATCGGCACAAATGGCGGCACCACAAAAAACGCAGGGTAGTAGAGACACGTCCTGTCCCTGTGCCACGGCAACTCCTCTTCCTGTCTCGAGTACTTTCTCAACGCACGCTTTCTAGCATTCACCGCACGCTTCGTCCCGAGATCCACAGCGTTGTGGCTGCTGATATGTGTCAAGCCCACTCCAAACAACGGATTGTGGGTAAAGTCATCCCCCTTCTTGAAGAGCTTGCGGAGCTTGGAGGTGGACTGTGCACGTGCCAACACACAGTACCAGCACGTGCAGATCGAGTACTCTTCCTTGTACAACCGCTTATATGCCTTTGCCGTATCGTTAAAGCTGGTGTCGAGCCTGCTCAGCTCCACCTTGTCGTCGTGGTCAATTATGGAGCCGCTTTCAGATGCGCGGCATGCCTCGATGTAGTAGTGGCCCGAGAGCTGGTGTGTGTGCCACACCAAGTCGATGTCCAAGGTGGGCACCAACATGCGCCTGACCGTGAACAAGAGATTGAGGAACCGCGAGTACCGCACGCTGCTTTCCTGGAGTCCTTCTGCGACGGCAGGAGAATGGAGCCAGTCGATCTTGTTCATTTTCTCCACAAAGTTGCCCTGGCGAATGACACACCCCACTAAGTCGTCATGAAACTCAAAGATGGAGTCCAGGCCCTCAGAGTTCACAAAGTCTACAGAGTCAGAGTTCCCCCAAGAGTCTCTACTCACCGTCAAATGAATCAAGTTCATGGACAAATACGACCTCAAGACCTGTGCCTCCTTTGGCTTTGGCTCTTTCGCTATGACTCTCAACATGAGATTGGTGAGGGAGTCGTGACGAGGGGGTTTAAGTTTTCCGCGCAAACGGGACATGAACCTGTCAGTATCGTCCAAGCTTTCAATTGTCTTTTTTGCTATGGAATGGACTCTGTTGCAGTCGTTCATCGCAGCGAGCCTAGGTCGCGGCAAAATCTCTGAGGAAACCCGCAACACCCCGGACATGGGGACGTCCTTGTCCTTGTCCGCGTACATCTGGCGCTTGCGCAACTCGTCGTGGGTCACCACCTTGGGGAAGTCGCACGGACACAGCACGGCCGCAACAAAGTGTTCGTCTGCAAACCCGGTTTCTTGGTCGTTGGTGTACGGCACATTTCTCACCATGATTTGGTTACACAAAGGACACCTCAAGTCAACAAGGTACGAGTACATGGAGAATTCTTTGAGGTGGAAGTCCCCAGCACCGAATCCATCAGTAGTCAGAGTATTCGCTCCATTCACTCCATTCACTCCATTTACTCCATTAGTACCTTTCTCAGTACCTTTCTCAGTAGTACTTTTCTCAGTAGTACCTTTTGTAGTACCTTTTGTATTACCTTTTGTAGTACCTTTTGTAGTACCTTTTGTAGTACCTTTTGTAGTACCTTTCTCAGTACCACCTATTATGTTGAAATAACCATCCACCAACTCCTTCTTTGGACTATACTCAAACGTATAATTATCGATTGCCTCGTTAATCAACCAAAAAGGAAACGGGTACCGTGCAAAACAATAAAATTTCATTCTCATAAAGGCATCGTAGCACATTCTCGGATTAAGAAGAACAGCATGCCATACCATGAGCACATCTAGTGGGGGTAAAAACAGCGAAAATAAAGAAAGTGTGGACTCGTCCACACTATCTTCGAATAACTCGACTTCATTGAAGGGTTCTTCTTCTTCTTCTTCTTCTTCTTCTTCTTTTCTCTTTCCTCCCTTCTTTCCTCCCTTTCCTACCATCTCATCTCTCACCTCTCTTAGAGCACTCACCAACACGATAAACCGCCTTACTGCATTTGTGACAAACACCTGCCAGCTCTTTGCGTTGTACTCTGGGTCCTGGGACGTCGACTCGATGGAGTTGCGCATCACCTCAAACGCCTTCAATAGCTTGAGGTGGACTATGGTCTCGGGGACATTGGGCAAATTGTTTCCTTTGGTTATTTTGAATATTTGGTGGTGGTACCGTGGTGTGGCAAAACTCGACTCAAGTGATTTAGAAAGAATTCTGATGAATGGGTGTTTGGGGTCGGAATTGGGGTCGTTGGGTTGGTCTTTGGGTTTTTCTGAATAGGGTGGAAGTTCAGTCATACCAGACAATGAGGTGATCAGTAGTAATGAGTAATGTGTGATAATCAGTAGTACTCAGTAGTAATCAGTAGTAACAATAGACAATAAGCAACAATTGACTAAACCCAGTATATGTTTGAGTATACTGTATGACTTATGAGCTGTATGAACAGTTAATTACTATGAACAGATAATTACTTGAAGTATTCATTGCTGGGTCTGTTGTATTTAACTATTTCGTAAATTACATTTGATTTCGTAATTACGTCCATGACGTCATGGTCAAAATCAACATGACTCCATTATCCGAGTCATGATACATGAAACAAGAATGAGAAGGCGAGTGATAAGCAGACTAGGGAAGAGAAAGCGATTGAAGAGAGAGCAGTACTAGTAAAGGGAGAATCGAGAACAGAGGGAGTACTATTAGTTAAGGGAACAGTAGGAACACTATATTACACTATATTAATTGGGGTACAGTAGGAGAGCAGTAGAACAGTTGAGAAAAAGTATTAGCCCCAATCATATGAGCCAGAGCATACGAGAACGGCTCTAACCTTTAACTTAAAGTGAAACAGAAGCCGAGTGATCATTCCCTGAAAATTACCAAATCGGGAACGAACGTGCGGCCGATTGAACGAGCAAAGGAGTAATTAATATGGATGACTATGATTGAATACGCAATTGAGTCCGAATGACTTCTTATGTGAGTAGTGATAAGAGATAAGAATGATAAGAATGATAAGAATGATAAGTGTGATGACTAAGTAATGAATGAGTAGTATGAATGGTGATTAAGTATGAATGAGTAGTATGAATGGTGATTAAGTATGAATGAGTAGTATGAATGGGTATGAATGAGTATGAATGGGCTCGATGAAAAGTTTGAATAAGTTTCTTAACAAGTACGACGAATAGTATCAATGAGGCAAAGCAAACTTATTCATGTTACATATTTCATTCCTGGTTAGCTTACATAAGCAATGTGGTTGAATCATACTCACATGCAATAGACGTACCAGAATTATACCCTAACAAGAAATTGTAATTTATTACTCTTTACAGTAAATCGAAAGATGAGCGAACAATTCGTTTCGCTCATTGTTCGGTAGATTGAATGACGGTAGATTGAAGTCAATCTACCCGAACAATTTTTCGCCATGTTCGATCTCTTAAATCTACTCGAATCGCCCAGCACGATATTGAATCTCTTAAGGTAGAAAGAGAAATAAGGTAGATACAGAGAAGACAAAGAATAGAAGATATAGGAAGAAGTAGAACTGAAGCAGTAGAGATAGTAGAAACAAAAATAGAGTTGGGTAGAGATAGTAGAAACAGAAATAGAGTTGAGTGAAATAGTGACCTACATTGTGAGACCACGAAGGCTCTTGAAAGTTGAATGGTTGATAGATCTTCCCTGAGGTAATTAGAAAGCCTAGATCCCAGTACCTGACCCGTACCTGAGCTTCTCTTTTCTTTTTTTATGATTTACTCTGCTATCAGCCGTGCGATTCTGTTTGTGCACAATTTTTTTCGCAGCCATTTCCCTGATTTGCAGCCACCGAACGTAGTATGGTCGATTTTACCCAGATTCTTGAGCTAGAGGGGGAAAATGTCAAGTTTACAGTATACACTCCAATCACTGCTTTTTCTGGACTTGAAAGCCTACCTCTTCCTCTTAAACCCCTTCCTCTTATAAAATCTCCTACATTGTATGGCCAAATAAGGACGATTATTTCGCAGCCATTTTTCTACTTCTCTGTTCTGCTCACCAAACACATAAAAAGGGGAATTCCCCATACTAATCACCAGCCATGTTGACTTCATTAAACCAAAGCTCGACGAACTATCAGGTTGAGTCTGACCCATTGTCATTCTTCAAGTTTGATGATCGCAATGTGTATCTGAGTGAGGAGAGTGATGAGGACGAGGAGATTCACCGTGCAGAGCTCTTGGATGAGCTTCTCGGTGAAATGGAGAGGGATATTGAGAGTGCCTTGGGGGCAGTTGAGGTACTTGAGGAGAAGAGGGAGAATGAAGAGAGAATTGAGGAGAGAATTGAGGAGAGAATTGAGGAGAGACTCGATGAGAGACCTGAGGAAACCTTAGACATCACTCAATTCACCCACCCTAGCTCTGAGTTGGAAAACTTTCAAGTTTTCCAAGCCACCGAGAGCGACACTAAAGTTGAGAAGCCCAGAAGTGGGACTGAGATTGAAAAAAAGTTTGAGGATTTCATTGAAGATCTCCAGAACGGAGATGTTTTTAACCTCAACAGTGCCGAGGCAGTTGAGCCTTTTCCCACTTTGGCCGAGCCCGATGATCCTTCATTGGATTATCTCTTTGAAGACCCTTTGATGGGTTATGCCCCCCTCGAAGAGCCAACAAATGTTGATTCTAAAATGGAAGTTGATTCATCTGTTCCTTCTGTTGGTCCATCTGTTGACCCTTCTGTTGATCCTATTGATCCTATTGATCCTATTGATCCTATTGATCCTATTGCTCCTATTGATCCTATTGATCCATCTAATCCATCTAATCCATCTAACCCTTCTGATCATTCTGACTTCAACATCAGTGAATATGAATCACTCTTCAACCCCAATTTTGACCTTTACGGTGTGAACTTTGACGGTTTCACCATCGGACACCTCGATAACAAATATGGTGATCTCAACCTACTCGATCCCACACAAGATCTCAACCAATTTGGCAACAACCAATTTGGTGAATCAATTGAAAATGTAAACCTGTTAGAAAACCTTTTACCACCCTCCGTTGACCTTGAAAGCTTTTTCCCCGAACTCTCAATGTCAATTGACCCTGCTGTTTTGACCTCCAAACGGGAGGAGGAAAGGAAGGATTCTACTGGTAGTTACAGACCCAGAAGTACTTCTACCCCCGGCACTTCGCCAGAAGTGACCCCCAGGATAGTTAACGAGAAGATTAACGAGAAAGTCGAGAAAGTTAACTTTACTGGCGACTTGCTGTTCTTTGAACAGCCCACCAAGGCCCGCAAGACAGGAAACGGGACCTTCCAGAAGTACGAAAGTCCTGCAGAAAAAAATTTGCAGCCAAGTCAGTCGATCCCAAATCAGCCAAGTCAGTCGAATCAGCCAAATCAGTTGAATCAGACAAATCAGTCGAATCAGCCAAAGTCTGAGGCCGTTACTTCTTCTGTTAAGTCTTCTGTTAAGTCTTCTGTTAAATCTTCCGTTAAATCTCCTGTTAGAGAGTCCGTTGCTGTTAGAAATAACAAATCTGTGAACTCTGCTCAATCTTCAGTTTTAAAGAAACTGCCAGCACTTCCCGTCCAGCAAAACTTTGGGGACTCTTACCAACAGGTCTTTGGATCGGACTGGCAGCAACTCATGCCCAATTATGCCTTCCAAGGTATGAGTGGATCGGGCATGATTACTCCCGAGGAATACTTTGAGTCACAGAGTTGGCCTGGTTCAGCCACAGGTTGGCAGACTCAAGTTCCTCAGGCTACGCAAGCTCCTCAAGCCCCTCAGGCTCAAACTACACCTGCACCTCAAACTATTCAAGCTGACTTGAGCAATGATATTTTTGGGTACCCTACTATTGGGCAGTCTCATTCTGGATATTCTGGAAATTTTCAGTCTGGTTATACTTCTGGTAGTGGACATTCTCAATCTGGACAGTCTCAATCAGGACAATCTCAAAGACATTCTTACACTACTTCAACCAATCCAACATCAACTAATTCAACTTCAACTAATTCAACCAATTCAACTACTCCATATACTTTAACCCCACACTCCCACACCCACTCCTCCCACGCCCACTCCTCCCACAATCACACCTCCCACAATCACACCTCCCACCACTCCTGCTGCTCTGCACACGGCAGTACATTCTTCCACTTAGAAAACAAGAACATTGAGATTGACATGAGAAAGTCCAAGAAAGAGCGTCCAATGTCACTGAAGTTCAAGATGGTGGAGCCCACCCTTGAGTACGACAGCAGCCGGTACCTGACGCGGGTTGAGTGCTTGCTCCCCCTGAACTTTGCGAGAAAAGATCCCACCTCCGAGGACCTCGCCTACATTGCCAGCAAGAAGTGTGAGTCCAACGAGAGGGTGCCTTGTACTTATATCAGGCGCGAAAGGTACGTTCGCGATGTTGAGGAATTTCGCAGCCAAAACAAAATTTCGGATCTCATTTACCAGGTCGAAAACTTCACCACCAAGTACCCCTACAACCCCCAGATTGTGAGGTTTTTCCAGCACCAGGGATTGCAGATCCTGGAGACCAGGACAGGGTTGTGTCCTTACTGCGAGGACATTGTGTTTCTCAACATCAAGACATCGGCGTACGCCCAGCATCTCGCCTACCAGCACGGGATTTCCACGTGGAATATGTTGACACCGGTTCCATTGTTTCCAGGTGTCTACAGTATTAGCAAGAGCGAGGTGAAGAAGAATCCCAGGGTGCGCACAGCACACGAGCACGCTCGCCCGGGAGTAGTGTGCCCGGCGTGCACCAAGATTATCGAGGCGAGCAGGGGACCAAAGCCTCTTATTAATTACATGAGGCATTTTAAGGAGACGCATTTTGGTATGAAGGCTGAGGGGTTTAATGAGTTGGATTTTGGAGTCAAGAACAGCTAATTCAAGAACTCGCTCCGCTCGTTCTTGAATTAGCTCGTTCTTGACTAATAACTAACAAGAACGAGCGAAGCGAGTTCTTGTTCATTGACTATAGGTATTTGTTTAAAAATAAAAAAAAATAAAGATACTGTAGACAGTGTATGTAGGACTAATTCAAGATATGCCGAGGATACGAACTGATAGGACAATCAGACTTGAAGTGTACACTATCTTTTCAGTTACTCTTTTAGTAATTTGCAACCCTCGTTTCTTTTTTTAATTGCTGCAAATTCCAGAAAGGGAAGTGCACCTCTTTTCTTCTTCTTTTTTACTTCTTCATTACTTCTTTTCTACTTCTTAACTATTATCTTATCGTTACCACTTATGTACAGAGAAACGAGCTCTTATTAGATCTTGCTGGAACTGTTCAAATTCACTTCTTTTGCTCACACTTATTGAACAAATTAGCAAATTTGTTCAATACTCACTATAGCTTTGTTATTTGATCATCTTGGCTCACTATAACTTTTACAAATTAGCAAAGCTAATTTGTTCATTTTGGCTCACTATAGCGTAATGAACAAATTCGCTTCGCTCATTTGTTCGCTCATTTGTTAGCACTTCTCTCCCTCCATATCTGTTCTCCTCCCCTCATCCAAATCCACCACCAGCAAATCCACCCATGCCGTTCTCTTCACCACTTTGAAACCCGCAAAGAAGACGAAAAACAACGGCAACAAGATGTACGAGTCGATAAACCCCCCCACGTCAAACGGCTTAAAGTACGACCACCCCTGGATAAGTGCCAAAAACACATTGAGCACTATCCCAATTATTGGAAACACAGGGTACAACCAGCCCTTATACTTGAGCTCGTCCAAGCTGCGTCCCTGCAATTTCATGGCCTTGCGGAACCGGATCTGGTAGAAGCAGATGTTTGCCCACACAATAAACACAGACACTCCCGAGAGATTAATGATATAGTTGTATGCCTTGGCCGCACCCGTATTAATATTCATCAAGGACAAGAACCCCGAGCAGCTCATCAACATGATGGCAGGGATCGGCACACCCCGTTTGTCTGTCCACTTGAGAATCTTTGGTGCCGCACCCTCGTTTGCAAGGTTCACGATTGTACGCGACCCAATGTAGATGGAACTGTTGACTGCACTCACCACCGTCACCAAAATAAACGCATTAATGAGATGGGCACCCCCCTCCCAGCCCGCACGGGCGATTGCAATAGTCATTGGAGATTTGAGTACTCTTGCACCAGCCGAAAGATTGGGGTCATTATATGGCACAGTCATTCCGTAAAAAAGAGCAATGCCCATATAAATCACCAAAATACGCACAAGTGTCTGTTTGATTGCCTTAGGTATCGCACGCCCTGGATTCTGGGACTCGGTAGCAGATATCGCAATCATCTCGATTCCAGCGTAAAACGTACTGGCATACACAAAAGTATTTGCGACTCCTTTAAACCCACCATTAAAGGGACCGGGGTTGTTCCAGTACTCGAAACCAAAGGCCTTGTGGCCTTTGATACCTCCAGAGACATAAACTATGGAAAAGAGGTAGAATGCCACAATTCCCACGATCTTTATGAGTGCCAACCAAAACTCAGCTTCACCAAATGCCCCTACACCAAGGAGCTGGAACAACAGGAAAACAAACCAAAACATGAGGATGTAGCCCCAGAGAGGGACCTGGGGGCCCCAGTACTGCATGATGGACGCAATGGTGTTGTACTCGTTGGAAAGGACGGTGACCCAGATAATGACATAGTACCACCCGACAGTTGCGCCCCATGCAGGATCGACGAATTTGGAGCCCAAGGTGGAGAAACAGCCTCCCGTGGGGTAAGTCGTTGCGAGCTCACCTAGCGACTGCATCATGACCAAGCCCACGAGACCTATGACACCGAACCCAAGTAAAAGACTCGCGGGGCCGTTGCTCAAGGCAAAGGACACACCAATGAGAATACCGGGTCCAATAATACCTGCCAACGCAATGAGCGAAATATGGCGGTCTTTCAAGGCACGTTTGAGGTTGGTGTCGCTGTCAAAGTTTTCATCGGTAGTGGTTTGTAGCAGTTCCACCAGATCCACCAGATCTTTGGTGTCTATTTTTTTAGAGAGCATGGAGGAGAATGAAGATAAGTGAAAGATGGAAAGATAAGAGGAATAGAGACTCTTTTATTTGATCTGGTGTGATGACACAAAGGTAGGAACTCCGCCAACGCAACAATGAAAATAGGTAATAGACAATGAAAATAGGCAATATGTGAAAATAGACAGACGTTAGCGGAACTGACAAAAGTGGGAGATCAGAGTCAAGAAAATGAAGAAGTGAAAAGTAGAAGATATACTAAGAAATACTAATACTAAGAGAGTAGAGAAGAATAGAGAGGAATAGAGAGGAATAGAGAGGAATAGAGAGGAATAGAGAGGAATAGAGAGGAATAGAGAGGAATAGAGAGGAATAGAGAGGAATAGAGAGGAATAGAGAAGAAGAAGAGGGAAGAACGTTTGTGCGAGCTAACAGCCGCTAAGACCCCACATGAAAAAATGCCGTTCGTTTTTGAGTTATCTGACGTTTTTGAGTGGGGGACGTGAAACAGAAGACGAGGTACACAAAGTGAGGAGAAGAATAGGTGACGAGAACAAGAGAGTGAGGACATGTAGAGGTAGGGGAGAAATGGATATGAGAATGAATATCGATAAATGGGAATGAATAACGAGAAATGAGAATGGAGAGAGAACAAAGTGCGGAAAATCTGGGAGAAAAACTGGGGAACGGCTACAAGTGGGGGATGCCGTGTGCAACAATAGCACGATTGTGTAATGCAAATTTTCGCGGAAAAATAAGTGGTGGGGGAGGAGGTGGAGGGTTAGAGAAGGGAAGTTGTGGAAAGGTTGAAGAGGTGAAGGAAAGAAGGTGGTGGGAGTTAAGAATTTGACGTGACTGGAAAATGTGAAAATTTTCCGTCAAGATGCAGGTCCCAGATCTGGAGAGTGAACAAATGGCAGCGAATTTGTTGGGAGACTTAAAAGTTTACTAGTAAGTGCAGGAGCCTAAGATTACTCAAAGGTGAGATTATGAGAGATTAGAAAGATTATGAGAGATCAGAAAGATTAAGAGAGATTAGAAAGATTGTGATGTTGATAGGAAAATGCAAAACCTGGAAGATATTTAGGCATCACGTAAGGTTCTGTCAAATGTTTCCAAGTCGTTTTTGGTGGATTTGGCTACTTTTTCAAAGAATTAATGGAACAACCCAAGTTTGAATATCTACCTCCTTTATAATCTTGATGCTTCCAATCCATGAAGGTATTCTCTACTCTACATTTCTCTTATTTTCTACTCTACATTTCTCTCCCTTTAATCCTCTACCCTCCTTCTATTCTTCATCTATATGCAGGAATGATAACCTCACTCAAGCACCCACCTCAGCCATCTTAATCTTCTTAGTCTCTTTGTCTTTACTTGTTGAATTTCTTATAAGGCGCCAACGGACCAGGGATATACTATCGAGGAAGGCAGAAGCTGGAAGCGAGATACCAACAAGGTTGGTGAATGAGGTGGAGATTACTTGGTTCAATGAGTACTAGGAAATATTTCATCATGTGTGGAGACTACTTGTTCAATGATTTCACAATCATGATGACATGAATCATCACCAGTAACATACGAATACTAACCACCTTAATTATCATGTATCCTTAGTGAATAATGACAAGTGGATAAAGTTTTCTTTTCACATAATCAGCCATAGTTAAAGTAGTCACATATCAACACGGCTGTCAATGGTTTCACGACAAATCTCTCAGACTCGGGGACTTGGTCTTCACCAAATGCATTCAGCCAAAGGTAAGATTGGGAGGTTTCGAAACCACTGAACCTCGACTATTGGCAAATACTGCGATATGGTTTAATTGCTGCGAAAAAATCCGCTCGCTCATGGTTTCAGCATTGTCCGAAAAGTTTCCTCAATGAAGTCGAGTAGTCCAATCCCCAGAGACTCCAAGGCCTTGTATTACAATATCCAATGAGAGCCTGTTCTGGAAAGAGTGTTCTGAAAAAGATCGATTTGTGGGAGTGGATAACCCGAGACTCGCATCTTCTCATCAATGCAGGATGAACAGAAAGTCCCAAATCAATTGACACTTCTAGACCTTGTACCTTGTCTATTCATACACACGTTACTCTTGCATAGATGAGCGAAGCGAATCTATGCTAAACCTCATCTTCTAGTTCAGTAACATAGGTTCGCTTTGCTCGTCTGTTACCACTCTAGCGTAAACCTCATATTTCAGTTGACTTGGCATAATTTATGCCCTGAAATCGCTCATTTATGCGTAAACCTCACGTTTTAATCAAGTATACATAGATTCGCTTTGCTCATATATGCTCTGAAATTGCTCATCTCTGCATAAACCTCATCTTTTCGTTGGCTTCGCATAGATTCGCTTCGCTCATCTATGCTCTTCGCTCATCTATGCTCTTCGTTTATGCTCACGCGTAAATCTCATACCCGCTTACCCCTACCAAAAATCACCTTCCCGTTCTTTTTTACAAAGTTCAACAACACTTCTATACTTCCCCACATCTCCTCATTACCACGCTAAAATACCGGCTCTTGAAGTTTCGTCTTCGGAGAGAAATGAACCCTTCAGTTTGTAGTGCCAGTATGAAATTTACGCTGGCTGCAAAAAATGAAAAAGCCATACAAGTGAGAACCAGACACGGATTTCCTTATAATGTTACTTAGTAGCAGTTATCCTCCTTCATTTTCATGCGTCAATATATTCAGCCACTCTCAAATCTAGATCAAATGTTGCTGACTACTGTTGTGTTCGGCTACGATCGTACTCTCTACACTCATTCGCATCATTTTTAGAGGTGGTCTGGTAGAATTTTTGCAAGACCCTGAATGAGTTTCAATTACATTTTCAACACAACTGAGCTACACATTATTCTCTAGTTTGCTTAAATACGAAGAGAAATACTAAGTATATACTAGTATAAAAGCAGTGTGTTACAACGTATCTTGACATTATTGAACATGCTCATTTATCTCAATACTTCGTCACTATTTTCTACTCAAACAATCTCGCTTCGCTCGATTGTTTGCTCGATTGTTTGCTGACTGGTTGATTGACAGTTGATTGTCTTACAATCTCGCTGTGCGAGATTGTTTGACTTTTACTAAATCTTTTTTCAATCTCGCTCCGCTCGATTGTTATTCGTGTTATCATGGAACAAAAAAACGTCGAGGTCCCCCTTGCCCAGCAACGCTCCCCCGTTGCCGTTGCGCTTGCCAACTACGCCACGAGCTCCCCCCTCCTCAAGTCCAGGACCGGTCTCCTCAACAACACCGACGATGTTCAGTTTTTCAGGTACAAGCGTTTCATACGCGCTGTCCTAAGCGACGACTACAAGAGCAAACAGGCCAAGTACGGACTCCCCTCTATTTCCAACGAAGAAGAGGCCCAGAAAGCGTTTGTTCTCCTCATCCAGAACCAGATGATTCTCCCCATCCAGAAACTCCACTACGCCGAGGTCAAGGCCATCAGAGGATGGAAGCCCAACAAGAACAAGCCCACGCTCAAGAGAACCGACAAGGCGGTTCTCGAGCCCAATGTGTACTTTGCGTGGATCTACGTGAGGCCCAACCCGTACATTGTGCTCTACGGAGTGCTTGCGATCGCCGGTGTGTTTGGTATCATTCTCTTCCCCTTGTGGCCTGCCTTCATGAAGAGAGGTGTGTGGTACCTCTCTATGGGAATGTTGGGACTTATTGCGCTATTCTTTGTGATTGCCATCGTGAGACTATTCATCTATATCTTTTCGGTGTTGGCCATGCCCAAGCCGTTCTGGTTGTTCCCCAACCTCTTTGCGGACTGCGGTGTGCTCGAGTCGTTCCAGCCGGTTTACGGGTGGGAGGAGCCAAAGAAGAAGAAGAGCAAGAAGAAGATTGAGGAGGTGGACAGGGTTGTGGGAGAGGGAGAGAGTGGGGGGAAGAGTAGTGGTGTTGAGACTGGGGGGAGTTTGCCAGAGAAGAGGAAGGTTATTTTGGAGGATGTTGAAGATTAAATAAAAGTAACAACCTAACAACCGAGCGAAGCGAGGTTGTTGGGTTTTACTTTTATTTAATCAAAAGGAGACCACAAGTTTACAACCTAGTGAACACCTAGTGGAACGAGGTGTTTAATCAGTGTTTAATCAGTGTTTAATCAGTGTTTACTCAGTGTTTACTCAGTGTTTACTCAGTGTTTACTCAGTGTTTACTCAGTGTTTACTCAGTGTTTACTCAGTGTTTACTCAGTGTTTACTCAGTGTTTACTCAGTGTTCTAGAACAAGTAAACACTACTTGATCACTAGTAAACGATGTTGTTCAAGATGAAGAGAATAACCACTGAACAACCTTTTGCGAAAAGGTGAAAACCAAGTGAACCAAGGTTCACTTGGCGAGAAGAAATAATACGGAGTATATAGAAAACAATTACTCGATTGTTCTTCAGTCTTATTTATCGACCTAGAATACATGGTATGAGAATAGGTTGAGCGTTGTAGTAGTGATTGTATTTGAGCACTGGTAATAGTACTTGAGTGCTCGGGTAGTATTTAGTTGTGAGTTACTTTTAGGTGCCTTGGTAGTCATCAGCCATACGATGGCAATAGATGAGTGATGTGATGTGAGTAATGGTATGAAAATACCATTTTCATACCATTACGAAAATTGTATTTTATAATCCTCCCTATTTTTTGTAGCGCTCCCTAAATTGGTACAGCGATTGAGCATTCAAGTATCAGGAAATATTCTTAATGAATTGTCATGGATTTGGGGTAAGACTATTACGGAAAGCACTCAATTTTATGTGGCTTTTAGACATTGTATCTCCACATTCTCAATCGCAACTACATGGTAATTCTAGATCTTCATATTTATCTATAGTTAGTTCTAATTCTTAGTTCTAGTTATTAGTACTTCTAGTTAATCATTAGTTTTCTAATTAATCATTAGTACTAGTTAATCATTAGTACTAGTTAATCATTAGTTTTCTAGTTCATGTTCAAGTCATTATCTTTCATATCAGTCTGTCTACTTTTATCTACTTTTCCCTAACTACTTTTCTTCTTTATCTACTTTTATTCCTTACATTTTATACTTCTTGGTCAATTGAGAGCCTACATTTCATCTATGATCAACAACCTCGCATTCAACCAAGATTGCACATGCATTTCCGTCTCCACCACATCCTTCCACAAGATCTTCAACTGCGAGCCGTTTGGTGAGTTCTACTCCTCCGGCTCAGAGTCGCTCCGCCGCTCCTTCAGTACTGATGAAGAGTACCCGCCCTCGTCCGAGTACCCCACCTCCTTTGTCAAGATGCTTTTCAGCACCTCGCTCATTGTCATAGTCCCCCAGTCATCTTCCGGGTCAGACCGTCTCCTCAAAATCTACAACTCCAAACAGAACCTCAAGATCTGCGACCTCACCTTCCCCTCCAAAATCATCGATATTCGCCTCAATCGCAAACGTCTCGTGGTCTTCCTACAGACCCAGATCTACATCTACGATTTGGGGCGCGTACGTCTCATGAAAGTCTTGGAAATGGAGTCTTGTGACGAGGTGGCCAGCGACTTGAGCGCAGACGACCTGCTGCTTCTAGTCACACCCCTTTCCGTAGTTTGCGAGCAAACAGACCTCTTCAACACCGCGGAAATCGTGTCGCATGCCCCGAGTGACTCGTCCGTGGAAACATCGCTCCATTCCCTCATTGTGTGGACCCAGAAGTCCAGTCCCGCAAGAAAAAGAATGTCCCACAAGAAAAAGAATGTCACGTTGGAAGACCTCAAAAAGGACGGGGGGTGGCTCTTGGTGTACGATACAATCACATTGTCGCCGCGTATGTTGTTCAAGGCCCACGACTCAGAGATTTGCAAGATCCGTATCCTGGGCGAAAAGATTGCAACGGCCTCGGTCAAGGGCACGATTATCCGTGTGTTTCACTTTGAGCACCTGGAGTTGGTGCTGGTGAGCAACTTGCGCAGGGGGCACAATCTCGCGAAAATTAGTGCATTGAGCTTTAATCACGACGGCAGTTTGTTGGGGTGTGGGTCAGAGAGTAATACAGTGCATTTGTTTAGGTTATCGGACGAGGAGTCCGATAGCGAGAGCGAGAGCGATACAACGTCGCACACGTCCCAGGACCTCAATGAAAACTTGTCGAAATTGCTAGTGTCCCCGCCGGCCGAGGACAACGGCTGGGGGGCAAGCTGGAAAAAGACAATAAATAACCAGTATACAAAGTCCATCATAAAGAAGCTCCCGTACAAGGACTACTTTGATAACTTGATCTGGGAACCGCCAAAGAGATCGTTTGCGTACGTCAAGTTGCCGGAGTACACGCCGTCGGAGGAGAATAGGGTGGAGATTGGGTTTAATGGGAGAATTGTCTTGTTGGCATCGTACGGAACGGGGGTGTTGTACCAGTACCAGGTGCCGAGGGTTGAGGAGGAGAGGCAGGAGTGTGGGTTGGTGAATAGTTACAAGCTCACTTAACAAGACATGAGCACAGAACATTCGCTTCGCTCATGTTCTGGCTCATGTTTTGTTATGTGAGCAGAAATGTTAAGTAAGCAAACAGAACATGAGCACAGAACATTCGCGCTCATGTTCTGGCTCATGTTTTGTTTGAGCTGAAATTAACATACATTAACATTACATTGAGTAGCAACATTTGAAGCGAAATGTTGCAATGTTCAATGCTCCTCTCCAAAATGATCTTCCACTGTCAAATATCACAAAGAACATTTGGCACCTCACTGCTCAATGTTCTAAACACATTCACAAAGCATAAAAACATGGAGTAAGTCTACTGAATGTGAAGCAGAAATGTCCATCTGTTGAACATCAAAAATGTCCTAATCATGAAGAAAAATGTCTGTTTGAACATTGAGTGTTCTAATCATAGCAAAAAATGGCCACCTGAACATTATTGTTCTGATCAAGCAAGAAATATTCGGATCAATTCCCTCATGAATGTTTCAATAAGAAGAATTCTCACTGAACCTTGAAACAAGCGCAAAAGTAATAATCGAGGGAAACCGAAGAGAGAGGTCTTGACCTCTTGGCAACTCTAATATACATTATGAATAGTAATTTATGGTGATGGGAAGTACAAGAAAAGAGTGAAAAGAACATTGAGTGAAAAGAACATTGAGCGAAGCGAAATGTTCTTGAGTAAGATGTAAGAAGTCAAGGTATTCCGATTATCATGAGTAAGATGTTAAAAGTCGAGGTATTCTCATTATCATGAGTAAGATAAGAAGTTATTAAAGTATTCTCATCATGAGTAAGATAAGAAGTCGAGGTATTCTCTTTATCTTGAGAAAGATGTAAGAATC
Source organism: Kodamaea kakaduensis (assembly GCA_030558435.1). Classification (NCBI taxonomy): domain Eukaryota; kingdom Fungi; phylum Ascomycota; class Pichiomycetes; order Serinales; family Debaryomycetaceae; genus Kodamaea; species Kodamaea kakaduensis. The sequence continues at coordinate 268,449 of JAJMSN010000016.1, forward strand.
AAGGTATTCTCATCATCTTGAGAAAGATGTAGAACTAAAGTAATCCCAAATCTTTAGTAGTGTTCGGGTATTCTCAAGTTTTCTTGCTCAAAGTTGTAGTCTGACTGACTTAATTTGAATCCCAACTATTTTTCAATAGTTGGCGTGAATCATCCATTATAGTCTGCGTATTTAGTGACAAACCTCATTCATTAAATTGAGTCAAAGTGTTCCTAGCGTCAATGACAAAGCACTGGATTATCGTTAATTCTTGTTGAATCTCCCATTTCCTCACTCTACTCTTTAATATTCCCAATTCCCACATTCTCGTTAATCACAAACCTCATCCTCACTTATGAAGATACTCAGTCCATTGGATGCAATTCTGCCAAATGAACAAAATGATGAGAAAGTGTAAGGGTTATCTGAGTACTGCATATAACACTATTATCTTGAGTTAGACATCTGTTCCATTATGTAGTCATCTGGTTAATCTTGTCATATGCTCTTAAGCCAATGCCTAAATAATGTCAATTAGAGTCTGAAGCCACAGTGGCTGCGAATGCTCAAAAATTCAAGCCTTCAGGGTATTGATTGTTGCGTAGTAAAGCAATAGCTTGAGTTCATCTGCACTGATAGACATTGAGAGTGAGCGGAGCGATTGTATATAATAGTAGGAATGAAAATAATGAGGGAAGAATACGTTGGAGTATTTCATCTATTCAGACATGTCTTGATCTTTTACTAAGTACAGGTTCTGATATTGAAGTATTTCAAATAGAATAGTACCTGACTATTTTTGTGAAATCCGATTGCAAATTCTCAATTTGGTGATTTCGATTCTATTTGGTGATTTCGATTCAATTCTTTTCAACTCTGTTTATGTATGCAAATCTACCATCTCCCCACCGAGATTCTCCATCGCATTGTTGATTTGTTGCATCCAGATGACTCTCTCAATCTTCGGGACGTCCCCATAATGGGGGAGTACGCACTCCGCCGTTGTTTCCCCCAGACTCGAGTCCCCGTGTATTGCGACGTCAAAAAGCTTCCTGATGTCGAGTACCTCCGCAAACGCCCGCGCCCCATTGATCTTCGGATCTTTGCCCAGTATAACAAACGGTATTCACCCGAAACGTTGAGGTTGGATGGCGCAACCGAGTACTTTTATCTTGAGAAATGGGTCCCCCATCTTCTTTCAGATGCGGTGACATTCGAAGCGATTCTGGCCGATAAAGTCTCCAAAATCTCTCGGAAAGGAAATGTGACCACCCTCGATGAAACTTTGGATTTGGAGTGTGCTACGCTTTCCCCTTGTGTCGCTGATTACTGCATCAGGGAAGTACGTGGGTCCCGATTTCCTCCATGGAATTTGAAGCATTTGGAAGTCAGACTCGACCACCCCTGTGATCTTTCTGCCATGACTTTGGACAGGTTGACCATCAATCTGAAACACTTCAGGCAAAGCAAGTTACCTCGTTTGAAAGAACTTCATATCATTGGTAAAGTTGATCTTGGTGACTTGTGGCACATTGACGGGTTGGAGAGTCTTAATCTCTGTGGTGCACAAGTTAAAAACTGGGAGTATCCCAATCTCAAGAAACTTTATGGTGACTACGAACTTGCTTTTGTTCCAAAAGGCTTGGAACGTCTTACATTGGTAGGCTATGGGCATGAAATTCCAGAGCCGTTGGATATTTCAATCCAACAGTGCGATACTTTGAGGTCTCTCGACATTCCCAGTTGCCCGTATCCCCGTATCGCTCGTTGGCCCTTGTTGGAAGAGGTTAGGATTGACAACCACTTGCGAGACTTTTTCTTGGAGGCAATATTGGATGTCAAGTCGTTGAGGCGGTTGTACGTGAAATGTAGTAATAAGCCACAAGTCGAACATATTTTGGATACATTGAGTTCTGAAGATTCAGAGAACTTCAAGGATACATTGAATTCTGGAGATGAGGATTCTGATTCTGAAGACTCAGTGTTTCTTAATAGACAACTTCCAATGTTGGAAGAACTCACCATCAACAAGGACTCCTACATTTTTAAAAAAGGTCACTTGAAGGAGCTCGCTGCTCAGGGGTACGATGGAACCCGACTTCTGGATGGAATCGCGAGTCTTTCTCATCTCACTAAGCTACGGGTAGAGTTCAGGGGATATGAAGTCCGCGATCTTTTGGATAATGTTCCCCCCCATCTTGAGGAGCTCTGTGTTTACTCTTCTACTGACGATACCGATCTCACGTTGACATCACCAAACTTGAAAGTTTTCAAACTGAGTATAGAATTTTACAGAATCGATGTCAACTGCCCCAGACTCACACAGTTTGAGTTGACCTACAGTGATTTTGACGAGTTCATGGGTCCAGGGTCATGCACACATGCCACCATAAAGTGTGAGAGTCTCAGGTCGTTGAAACTCAACTGTTTGTCTGCTGATTTGGCGTGCCCAAACCTTGATTCAGTAGACATAACCTTCCGTGTTGGAAATTACGAAGACCCCGGCTACTATCTGTTCCCATCCTCGGATGAAGAAGACCCAAATACATACCTACACTCTGATTATTCTTTCGAAGGTGTATACATGGAAGACCCATACTCTGTTGACGACATGGAAGACCCATACTCTGTTGAGTCTGACATGGCAGACCCAAACTCTGTTGAATCTGTCTACATGGAAGACCCGAACTATGCCTCTGACGACATGGCAGACCTGAACTCTGTTGAATCTGACATGGCAGACCCAAACTCTGCCAACGTCCCATACTTGTACGACTCAACCAATGGACCTATCCCATGCTTGTACGACTCGACCAATGGAACTATCCCATACTTGTATGACCCAACCGATATACCTATCTCATTCTTGCGTGGCTTAGCCGATGGATCTATCCCACGCGCCAATCTAGGAAGTAACCTCAGAACCTTGGATTTGACATGCGACACCCATAGACGCATTTCATTAGAAGTTTTACGGATCAAGCAAGAGTTGAGCACAATTCCCAGAGTTACCATAAAGGGATTTCACATGAGAGAGTTGGACCTCAGTATGTTCTCTCCCAAAATACGATTCCTAAAGGTTGAGGCAAAAGTGAGATCAATAAAGGGATCTTTTGAGAACCTTCAACTGTTGCAGACATTGGACTTGTCCAATAACAAGCTTGGGGCCTACTTTGCAAACACCAAGGTAGTTTTACCCAACTCTTTAGTTTCTCTAGACATTAGTCGCAATGGTTTATCGTGTGGCGACCTAGAGTTTGGGGAGAACTTGTTATTCCTCGACCTCACTGATTCCTATTATAATTCGAGGACTTTGAGTCGGGCTCCGATGTATTGGAATTGGGTGGCTTCAATGTGTGCACTAATGGAAGCAAGGGGGGGAGCAGTAGTTGTTGATCAGATATGTGTTTTTATGGATGAAGACTTTTCCCGAATTCGTCAACGTTGTGCGAATCTAGGTGGGTAGACCAACAACAGCGAGCGAAGCGAGGTGTTGGTTGAGCGGTGAATATTCAAACAACTGCGAAGCAGTTGTTTGTTAGAGCGAGTGATGAACAACTTTGCAAGGTTGTTTAAGTGAAGATTGAAATTACTGCGAAGCAATCTAGTGATTAGGAAAAGTTTACAGTTTGCGAACTAGTGAAAGTTTATTTCGAGTTGAAGAGTGAAAACTGCGAAGAGTGGCAAGTTTTCTCGAAGGTTGTTTCAAGACATAGACGTCCTCCATAAAGGACCTTGATTCTCCTGCATATGAGTACTGGGCTGGCCTAGATATCCCAACAGTTTGAGAAATGACAATAGATTTAAAGTGATGACAAATATAGGGCAGAAGAATATAAGGAATATGCTAATATAAGACAGGGTACAACCGATAGGTTGTAATCAAACTGTAAGGTATGTTTGATTATCCCATGATTCACTTCCTGGATTCGCTTATTCTCACTCACTTGATTTCCTCGCGCATCCGAAAATCATTTACTCACTATTACTCAATTATCTGCTAACTCTCATCACGTCTGCTCACTACATCTTGGTCCATTCACTCATTTTGAGTTTGACATTTCCTCAATTACTCAATTTACTCAATTTACTCTTGTTTTGCTTAATTCATCACTCTGCTTTCTCAACTAGTTGGTATATTTAATCGTGTTTCACTCTCAATTTTCTCCTGTTCACTTGTTCAAAATACCTCTACACAAGCAAACCACCTCTTGCTATTGACGTTTTTTTCTCAGATTGTTAAGCCACTAACTCACTAACCCATTCATCCTCGATTTTCTCGCATTGTTAAATAACCTCTACTAAATCATCATGTAACGTCACTCACATTTTAAAACCACCCCTTACTCATTCACACATGTTCGATTCTCACATTCGAACAAACTACCTCTTACTTATTACTATGTTCGCTCCACCCACATTCAAACAAACTACCTCTTATACTATTCACTCACGTTCGCTTCGCTCACATCGAACAAACTACTCTTATACTATTCACTCATGTTCGCTTCGCTCACATTCGTTCATTTTGCAGCCAGTCACGCGACCATCACATGACATTCAGGGGCATTATCTATCCACGGATATACCAACCCCGCAATCCAACAAAATAAACAGTTTCAACTGGTCGCCTCAATGTACTCTTATCAGGTACTCCCTACTCCTATTTTTCTCGTTCCTCAACGTCCCTACGCATTCCCCACCTTCTCAATTTTTTTCAAATTTTTCAAGCACTTCAAGCACTTCAAGTTCCCTCTTCAATTCACCTAGCTATCCAGCTATAACAACCCTCTACTCTAATCTCTCTTACTTTGTTGTCTCACAATTGGCTGCGCTCAATTGTGAGCCAAGTGCGGGGTCGTGCATTTTCACAAGAAAAAATTCTACCCGAACATCACTTATATAAGCTCTAATCCATGTTGCGAATCAACCATACCCTCATACGCAGAATGGCTTCCGCTGCTCACCAAGAGGCCGTCGTGTTGTTTTCCAACAAGGACAATGCTCGTTTGATCCAATTGAACCGTGTCAAGAAGTTGAACTCCCTCAACACCGAGATGGTGGAGTTGATCACCCCCCGTTTGGTGGAGTACTCCAAGTCCACCTCCAGCAACCTTGTCATTCTCACCTCCAACTCCCCCAAAGCGCTCTGTGCCGGTGGAGACGTGGCGGAGTGTGCTGTCCAGATCACCAAAGGCAACCCAGGCTACGCCTCTGACTTTTTCCAAAAGGAGTACAACCTCAACTACCTCATTTCCACGTACTCCAAACCCTATGTGGCTCTTATGGATGGAATCACCATGGGCGGTGGTGTTGGTTTATCGGTCCATGCGCCCTTTAGAATTGCCACGGAAAAGACCAAAATGGCAATGCCTGAAATGGACATTGGCTTTTTCCCAGATGTCGGCACCACCTTTTTCCTCCCCCGTCTCGACGACAAATTGGGCTACTACTATGCGCTCACCGGTGAGGTCATGTCCGGACTCGACGCGTACTTTGCCGGGTTTGCAACCCACTATGTGAGTTCCGACAAGATCCCGCATTTGGTGACCCGTTTGGCCAACCTTTCCGCCCCCGTTGTGAACGACACCAAGACTGTGTCTGCCGAGGTGGTGTACAACTCTGCCGAGTACTTTGCGCAGGTGAACGAGGCCATCGAAGAGTTTACCGAAAACAAGTTGCCCGAGAACTTCAAGCCCAGATTCAGCACCGAGGAAGTTGCCTTGATCAACGCGGCCTTCTCGCAGGAGTCGGTTGACGATGTGTTCAACTTTTTGCACAAGAACGGGAGTGTGTTTGCTGCCCAAATTGCCGAGAAGTTGTCGCAAAAGCCCAGAACTTCGCTCAAGGTTGCGTTTGCCTTGTTGAAGAGGGGTGAGATCAACACCATCAAGCAGCAGTTGGAGTTGGAGTTGATTTCGGCTACAAACGTGATGAATGTGCCGGTGGCCACCAACGACTTTGTCAAGGGAGTGACCCACAAGTTGATTGACAAGATCAAGACTCCATTCTTCCCACAGTGGAGCAATGAAACCGCTACCGATGAGTACGTGAAGAAGATTTTGAGTCCGTCGATCGCCACCACCAAGGCGTTGGAGAAACCGCTCATTAACAGGTACTTTGGCGTGGACTACAAGCAGTACCCCTACAACATGGGGTTGCCAAACAATGCGCAGATTGCAGCATACATTACGGGTAACGATGGGTCCAACAGGTCGTACTTGCCTACGCCAGCAGAGGTGTTGAAGCATTTCGAGAGGAAGACCAAGAACAAGTTGGGGGTGGAGGAGAAGGTGAAGAGAGCGTTGGCTTTGCATGGGGAGGCTAGTCAGTATGATAATAAGTATGTGTCGTGGAAGCACTAGTTTCACGAATGTGAGCGAAGCGAACATGAGTACTACATGATTGGTAATCACCACGAATGTGAGCAAACATGAGTCATGATTTGTGATTATACCACGAATGTGAGCGAAGCGAACATGAGTATTACATGATTAATGAATGTGAGTTCTCACATTGATTGATGCGGCACACTTCATGAATGAGTAAGGAAAACGAATGAACGAGTAGCATGCTAAGAGGTGAATAGGAAAATAGTACATAGAACAGCACGATAGGAATTTTTGTAGAACGAGATGAGCAACGAGATGAGCAAAGCGAATTGAGTGTGAAAGGATTATCATTCCTCCGATCGTGGAACAGTCATAACACTAGAAAATTTATTTTTGTAATAAAATCACTGAATGGAAATTGGCTATCTAAGAACTCCTGCATATAAAAGTATATAAGTGGCATGTAAGAACAAAGTTGACAGCTTTCCAGTGCTGAACACCCTATTTAATTTACATCCGATGTAGATAATGAGTACGTTGAAGCGAGAAATCTGTCTTTTCGTTGACTTGACAACTTTTTAAAGAATTTCTTATTTTTCGCAGCCATTTTGAATAAAGTCAATTCAGTACGATATTTGGAAACAGTCGAGTTTAATTTCGTCATTTTGGAATTTAACAATATGCTTACAATATATCACGTACTAATCTTCTTCATCACTCATTACAAACTCCTATTTACTCACATCTCATCAGCTCATTAATAATTCACATCACATCAAAATGACATTAATGGCTGATTGGACATCACAATTCACATCATCACAGCATCAACGCGAAGCGCGTTGATGCTGTGATGTGCCCATTGTGAATTAATTCGTTTACTTAGAAGTATCCACCACAATTCTCCCCACAATCTGTCCCTTCATCATCTTCTCGTAGATACTCTCCAACTTACTCAAAGGCTCGATTTCAACTCTGCACTTGATCAAACCCCTGCTAAAGAAGTCGATGGCCTCCGCAGTGTCCTGTCTGTTACCAACGTACGAACCCCTGATGTTGACCGATCTCACGACCGCATCGAAAATTGGGGTCACCACCTTGGCACCAGCAGGCAATCCCACCAACACAACGGTACCGGTGGACCTCACGTACTCACACGACTGGGCCACGGCCTTTTCAGACACCGACACATTGATCACACCGTGTGGACCACCGTTGGTGGCCTTCTTGACAGTTTCAACAAGGTCGCTGGTCTTGGTGAAGTCAACGTAGACCTCGGCTCCCAAGGACTCACAGAAAGCCTTCTTTTCATCACCGCCATCAATGGCAACAACACGGTATCCCATGGCCCTGGCATACTGGATGGCAAGCGAGCCCAATCCACCACCAGCACCAACAATACTGACCCACTCACCGGCAGAAAGGTTCGCGGTCTTCAAGGCCTTGTACACAGTGATTCCTGCACACAAAATGGGTGCAACCTGCGCAAGGTCGGTACCGGCTGGAATGTGGGCGGCCTGGACAGCGTCTGCAGTGGCGTACTGCTGGAACGAACCGTCGTGGGTGTAGCCGGACAAATCGGCGTCTGGGCAGTTGGACTCGGCGGAGTTTCTGCAGAATTCACAGTTCAAACAAGAGCCGTTCAACCACTTGATTCCGGCAAGATCACCGATTTTCCAGCCCTGGACATTTTCTCCAATGGCAACAACTTCACCGGCACCTTCGTGGCCACCCACCAATGGCAACTTGGTGGGAAGGGGCCAGTCACCTTTCCAGGCGTGGAGGTCGGTGTGACACACACCAGAGTACTTGACGTGGACCAAGATCTCAGTGGACTTGGGTTTGGGGACGGGGATGGTCTTGTACTCAAGAGGACCGCCGTTGGACTCAAAGACAACGGCTTTTTGGGTGGTTGGAATAGATGGAGACATTGTTATTTGGTTATTTGTTATTGATGGTGATTAGGTTGGTGAACCATGGTCTTTTATAGATGTTGCAGCCGTTGCAACAGGTGATGCGGTCCTGCAGACAGGCTCAGCGACTGCAGATAGTGTGCGTGGTCTGATGAGCAACACAGATAGAACTTTACAGAAGATAAAGGATAGCAAGGATAAGAATGTAGGGATAAGAACTGAAAGGAACACCATAGAACAAAGTAAGAACAGCAGGGAGAGAACAGGGAGAGAACAGGGGGAGAATGGAGGAGAAAAATGGAAAAGAAATAAGAAGGGATTGGCCATTGGTGCCACCAATTGACAGCAAAGACAATTGAGGCATTCTGACATCAGAAGACATGTATCAGAAGACTCCTAGCCGTGCCAAATTAAGTTTCGGTGGATTGTGACCCGAACATCAGGTGGTTGCGAATTTTCAATTTTTCAACTTTTCAATTTTTAGATTTCTTTTGTGGCACAAACACAAGCAATTGCTGCAAAAAGTACAAACAAGATTGGCGTTAGACTTGATTTATTACTTGATTAAACTTAGGTTGTGATTACTTCTAAAAATCCTTTACACTCTTCATTATTTGTTGATTTGTTCATATTGAGATTGATTGATTTACTTTGACATCTTACTACTTTCTAATACTACTTTACTTACTACTACTTTCCTTAATACTACTTTACTTACTACTACTTTCCTTAATACTACTTTACTAACTACTGCTTTCCTTACTACTACTCTCCTTACTACTACTCTCCTTACTACTACTCTCCTTACTACTACACTACTACTTTCTATGGACTTCTTTTCCAACATCCAGCACACCTTTTGGGTTGCTGAGAATAACTACGAAATTCTCCGTCTCTACGCGCTGTACAAAGCCAAGAACTCTGCGAAATCAGTCAAGAATTCCGCCCAGCGGTTCGCGTGGTTTGCAAAAGGCATCCAGCTTCCCCACTGGTCTGTGAAGGAAAAGACTACGAGGATGTGGGACAGCTTGAGTGAGAAAATTTCACAGGATAAGTCAAGAAGGTATGCAGAGATGAATTATGGAAGATATGGAAGGGGAAGAGACATATTGAGGGATTATAGATGTGAAGACATATTGAGGGATTATAGATGTGAAGAATATGGAATGAGGGATTATGGAAAGGATGACGGAAATTATGGAAGGGATTACGGAGAGGAAATAACCAATGATTTAACAGAGCATGACCTACCCCTTTTCATCAACATATCCCCTAATCTCCAAGCAATGGATTCGTCCGATCCACCTGCAAAAACGAAATCCCAGTCTACTTTGGACATGCTTGAGAGCAAGTGGGAAAATAGAGATAAAGGGTGGAGGACCAATTGGGCGTTGAAATTGAGGGAGTTGAGAGTGGAGGTAGAAAAGGGGGAGGAAAAGGGGGAGGAGGAAAAGGGGGAGGGAATCTTTCACATTCCTTTTGAACCTACAGTTGAATGTCATTCAGTGGAGGGTAATTGGATAGGAACTTCTGAGAATGTTTTAAATGAATGCGAAGAGTGCAAGAGTGAGTGCGCAAGTGAGCGCAGAATTGAGTGCAAGAGTGAGTGCGAAGGTGAGTGCAGAATTGAAGAGTGCAAGAGTGAGTGCACTCAAGTTGAGAATTCTCCAAATGAGAATTCCACAAATGATAGTCCAATTGAATCAACTGGAAATGCAATTGAGATTTCTGGGAATGCAATTGAATCAACTAGGGATGCAATTGAATCAACTAGGGATGCAATCGACTGGAAAACTCCTCAATGGAAACCTGACTGCCCTGACTCCAATGAATGGACCAGTGAGAATGTAGAGGAGGGCACACTCATTGTACCTTCAAAAACACCTCGCTTGAATGATTCAGTGTACAACGAATGGAACACCACCAGAGAAGTGCTCGAACAGCAAATCTATGCTTTGATTCATGTGGAGATGCAAATACACCCAGTGGTGCCCATGGAAAAAATCGACAGGCTTTCGGTACGGGAAAAAATTAAGGTGTTGGAAGAACGATTGCTGGAATGTGCAGATAGTAGTGTGTACAGTGAGTAAGATTTTTACTTACTTTACACTTGTACACTCCACTTTCATCTATTTTACTAAATCTCTACACTCATCTCTATTTTACGTTCTCACTTTCATCCTTTCATACTTTACTCATTTTCATCTCCATTCTACTTCATCTCTATTCTACTTCATCTCTACACTCTACACTTTTATCTCTATTTTACATTATACTTTACATTTTACATAAGCTCCTCTGAGTCAACACCAAGCGTAGAAGTCATATGATAGAGTCGAACAACTCGAACACTCGAACAAATTCGCTGCGCTCATTTGTTCCTCACTTGAACTTCTCCACCACCAAATCCTCTCCCATCTCCTCATAGTCCGCCTTCGTCACGAACCAGTTCTCCAACGCAATATTACTCAGGGACGTCGCTCCCCCCTCGTCCGCGTCGTCATTCAACATGTTGGCAAAGTTACATGCCCCGAGCCACGCGCCATAGAGTCGCTCCCACGTCTCGTTCGAGTCGCCCGGAATCGGAACAGGGCTGATCGAGTACGAGCTGTATGTGTAGTTTGGAAAGTACTTTGGGGTCAAGATCCGCAAGTCGTTCAAAATATGGTCAGGCAACCCCGAAATCAACGAGGATCCTCCCGTGATCATCACATTCGACAACAATCCCTTGAACGTCTCGTTAAACCGAGCGTACTTGCTGTTCAAACTGGCCTGGTGGTGCCCTGGCTGCGTGTTGGGCAACAACTGCATCTCCAAGCTCTTGAGCGACGCAAAAACAAGGTTGGTCAAGCCCAATGTCGATGGTTTCTCAATCGCCTGTTCGGGGATGGGGACCCCTTCAACCTTGTACAGGTTGGGCTGGAACAAGGCCTGGGTGTACTGGTTGGCGTTGATTGCAGGCACCACCACATGCGACTTGTTGGGGAGCTGGAAAGATTGGATCTGGTAGTTCAACACCAAGTTCTTGTACTCGGCAAGCGCATTGTGCAGGATAAAGTAGTTGGTGAAGGACTCTGACGCGTTTTCGAACCCCTGCGGCAACAACATCAGCACATCGAACCCCTGCTGGTTCTTGAGCGAGTTCATCAAGTGCAAATTGAGGAAATCTCCCGCGTACTTGGAGTGCAACGAGCACTTGGACTGGATAATTCCATCGATAATGGGCGTGACACTGGTGACTGCAGCTCCAATATCAATAACTAAACCGGTGCTTCGGCCGGAACGGAAGAGCTGGGTGAGGGGGGACTTGACAAGGGAGAAAACGGGCACTTGGAAGTGTTCAAACGCCATTTCACAGAGCTTGGCCTTGTTTTTGGCACTGTTCCAACTCTGCTCGGTCGCCATGAGGGGATACTCTTTGGAATCGAGCGCGTTGTCGTTGTCGACGTGGTCGTAGACATACTGCCAGTTGTGCACGATGTTGTCGTAGTCGTAAATCACACCGTCGTCCATCAATGTCATGACCTCGTTGGAGGGAGCAGACGAAATCTCGTGGTCGCCAACAAGTTTGGTGTCTCCTATCAGATAGTTGGTGTTGAAGACGAGCGAGGGGAGATCCTCGACGGCAAAGCCCGCTTTGGTGGTGTACGAACCGTTGTCTATAACGATTGGGGGAGAAGTGTACACCATGAAAACAATGAAAAAAAGTTTAGAAAAGATATTCTAGATATGTAGATACAACAGGACAACAGAATATGAACAAATAGATAGAAGATACAGAAGGAGAGATACAGATACAGACGGAGAGATACAGATACAAGAAGGAGATACAGATACAAATACACAAGAAGTAATGTAGAAAATGAAGACAACTAAAATCCAGTCCTCAAATTTCATTATTAGAGGTAGTAAATCACCTGGAGTGAAGAGAATAGTTCTATAAACACCTCAACCAAGCCATGTACCTCAAACCTCCTCCAAACCTCGTAAAATTGGCCAAAAAATAGACCTTCTCACAACGAATAGGTACCTTTCCCCCTTTCTCTCAATAATGGTCCCTTGGCCCAGTTGGTTAAGGCGTGGTGCTAATAACGCCAAGATCAGCAGTTCGATCCTGCTAGGGACCATTTCTGGGCGTGTGGCGTAGTTGGTAGCGCGTACCCTTAGCATGGGTAAGGTCTCGGGTTCGATTCCTGACTCGTCCATTCTTTTTGCAACGGCTCTAGTCACATTGAGCGAAGCTCAATGTGTTGTGTCTATGCTTACTTTTGATCCTTATTTTTGATCCTTAATTTTCAACAAATGAAGTATTCATTTACATGATTAGGAAAATTAAAGGATGCTGGAATTTATGTGAATCAGTCTGTCTGCCTACTTTGGGTGTCCACCTTTATCATTCATACTTCTTTCCTTGGTCTATTTTCAACTCGCTTCCCAAGTTGAAAGTCTAAGGTACTTATTTTAGGTACTCTTTTTATAGGAGTTCTTCCGTTCATTCCTCTGTTCATTTTGCAGTCATTTGTATTTCTCATCAATTTTTCTAGACCATTTTGTCTTCACAGTTCACATTTTGTCTTTTCACATTTCATTTTCATACGATGCTCAGATTTAGACTCCCCAGGACTCTTTCGAGGGGCTTTTCTCGCGGGCTTTCCACCGTCACGCCCACCTACCAAACCACTGTTCTCGACAACGGAATCACAGTGGCAAGTGAATCGATGCCCGGGACCCGAACCGCCACTGTTGGCGTGTGGATCAACGCGGGATCCCGAGCCGATAGCAACAAGAGCAGTGGAACCGCCCATTTCCTCGAGCACCTTGCGTTCAAAGGCACTAAAAAGCGTACCCAGCTCAGTTTGGAGCTCGAAGTCGAGGACATTGGGTCCCAGATCAATGCCTATACCCTGCGGGAAAACACTGTGTACTACTCGAAATGCCGTGCCAGTGACATCAACCAAAACATCGAGATCCTCTCTGATCTTTTGACCCAGAGTAAACTTGAAAAGAAGGCAATCGAAAACGAACGCCATGTCATTCTCCAGGAAAGTGATGAGGTTGATAAAATGTACGACGAAGTGGTTTTCGACCACTTGCACGCAGTCACTTATAAGAACCAGGACCTTGGAAGAACCATTCTTGGTCCTCGTGAGTTGATCAAGACCATTAATAGAGACGATCTTGTGAATTACATCACCACCAACTATAAGGGAGACCGTATGGCAGTGATTGGAGTGGGGTGTGTGGACCACCAGGACCTTGTGGAGCGTGCGAAACAGCATTTTGGAAAGATTAGAAAGGACGACGTACCGTTTGTTCAAGGTGGTGGCACCTTGCCCATCTTTCACGGCGACGAGATCAAGATCCAGGACGACTCGTTACCGTCTACTCATGTGGCCATTGCAGTCGAGGGACCGAGTTGGTCGGCCCCAGACTTTTTTACTGCTTCGGTAGCTAATGGAATTGTGGGGTCATGGGACCGTACCATTGGGATTGGGTCCAATTCACCGTCTCCCTTGGTTGCTGCGGCAGCAATGGGTGGGGTGGGTAAGACCCCGATTGCAAACTCGTACATGGCATACACCACGTCGTATGCCGACACGGGGTTGATGGGAGTGTACTTTACTGCCGACAAGTCTGCTGACCTCGGGGTGTTTACCCAGGCCATTATGAAGGAGTGGAACCGTTTGATCAGGGGTGAGATTTCGGAGGATGAGGTGGAGAGGGCCAAGGCCCAGATCAAGGCGTCGTTGGTGTTGGCACTCGATGACTCGACGGCGATTGCAGAGGATATCGGGAGACAGTTGGTGAATACTGGGTTTAGATTGAGTCCAGAGGAGGTGTTTGAGAGGGTGGAGGCGATTACAAAGGAGGATGTGGTGAGTTGGGCGGGGTATAGGTTGAGGGATAGGCCGATCGCGGTGGCTGCGGTGGGGAATGTGAGGAGTTTGCCGGGGAATAAGGAGATGGAGAGAATGATGAAATCTACTTAATAATCGAGCGAGCAATCGAGCGGTCTTTGTTCGAACAATCTCGCGAAGCGAGATTGTGAGTTTCTTTATCGAACGATCGAGTGAACAATCTCGCGAAGCGAGATTGTGAGTGATCATTCGAGCGAAAATTCGAGTGAAAATTCGAGTGAAAATTCGAGTGAACAATCGAACAAGCAAGATTGTGATTTTTATTATTCGAGTGATTCAACAATCGAGCAAGCAATTTCGCTTGGCTCGATGATGAGATCACCTGGTCTCGAGTCAACAATCGAGTGAAGAAATGATGGAGGACAATCGAACAATCTACAACCTACAACCAACAACTTACCAACCAACATTCACCCATCAAACTAATGCCCAATGAACCAACTAACTGGAAAACGTCACCTATTGTATATACTAGAATACTACAAATTTTTCCGTTCTATAGCACATTTAAATTACATAATATTCTTGTTCTTACCAATGATAGTTCAGCAGCTGCTGTGGAAGTAGTTGCACATTAGAAGCTGGAAGGACTGCCTTGGAGTTCTTGGGAGGGCTTCGGTGGAAGGGTGGTAGTACAGCGATTTTCTGGTAGACCACAAGCATTTCGGTATTTGCACATTTAAAAGGTATTTTGTGCGGTTGGAATCAACACTCAGCTGGGTTGTAGCCTTGCTTGGAGTTCCTTGAACAGGCAATTTTCTTGAACAGGCAGTATCCTTGTTGTAGATGTGCATTTGCTTGCAACAGCCAGCGATAGGTGTTGAATTTTCCGCACCAGTCAATCCACATCCAGCTTCGCTATCTGTGGACTGGCTGTTGAAAATCATCCCCATCAACACAAAATTCTTGAACAGCCAGCTTACCTATGTTGGGCTATTCATTTACTTGCAGCTTCGCTAAGTATTGGATTTTCTCCAACAGATTAACAACAGCCAGCTTCGCTGACTGTTGGCTTTGCTGACTGTTGTAGCTCCGCTGGCTGCTGCAACTCCGCTGGTGTTGATTCTGCACCAGCCATCCACATCCAGCTTCGCTGTCTGTAGACTGGCTGTTGAACTTTTTCCGCCAACCATCCACATCCAGCTCCGCTGTCTGTGGATGTTAACTTAAAACCTCCTCCACCGTCTCCTCCACCTCCTCCACTATCTCATCCGTCTCCTTCACCAACACATTCTCCCTCGGCACCCTCTTCATCACCTCTGCTGGCGGAAACAACTTCCCAATATTATCGATCCACCTCCGCCTCTTCTCCAACAACGCCCTCAACCCACTATTCACTGCCGGCGGAGTCGGCGCATTGTCCACCTTCTTCTTCTTGTTCTTCCCCTTCAAACGCTTCATGTACGCCTGGTCCACCTGTTTGTCGAGGTCCTCCAATATAGTGCAGTACTCTTGGTACGCGAGGTGGTCCTCCACTATGGGCACAAGCCGCTTCTTATTGATCCTATTCCTCGCCACCGTCTCACGCAACGTCTTTTGAAGCGACCGTATCTCCGCACACACCTCATCGTCCTCCTTATTCTTCACCCACTCGTCATTGTCCACAATACTCCGTTTCGAGTCCAATTTTTCGTCCCCCGGTAAATTCATAAATATCCCAATATACTTGAGTTCGCGCTTCAACCGATCCTCCAAGCTTGCAAAGTCACTTGTTTCTGCCGTCACCTTGTACTCTTCTGTATTATCGAATTTTGTCGCCACATTCTCAGAATTTTCCACCTCCTCTTCCTCGTCCATCTTGACCTCCGGCATCTCTTCGTCCTCCCCTTTCCCTTCATTTGCCCCCAATATCGCCAGGAACAACCTGCTGGATAACGGCCCACACGATATTTCCTCGGTATATGTGAGATCATCCGTTATATCGTCCATTGTTCCCTTTGGCTTGTGGCTCTCTGCACTGGGTTGCAGGTAGTTCGACGACCCCAACTTTGCAGCGAGCGCAGGGTCTTCCTCCACCCATGCCTCGGCGTAAAACCGCCGTAATTTGGGAATCAAGTAGGGGGTCACGTTCGGGTCGTAGTTGAGCTTTTCAAATCCGGGAGGGATCACTTCGCCCTGCAGAAGAAATTCCACATCTTCGGTGGTAAATGGTCGGAAGTACAGCTCAATATACGTCTGGAAGGTGGAAAAGAGCACTTGGGTCCCGGTAAACTTGTTTTTGGAAAAGTCAATGTCGGGCACTGTGCCTGGAAGCAAGTCTAGGAGATCATTTTCGGGGTACGAGGCCACACCGTACTTTTTCTTGAGATACTCCTTGCCCTGGGTCTCTAGTCCGTGATTGTCCTCGGAATAGAGGCCGAGTTCCGCTATGGCATCGGCACTGAGGGTCTGGCTCTGGACAAACTCACTCTTGGGGTTCTTGAGCCGAGTATCATTGTCTTGTGTAAAGGACCCGGATTGGACTGGGGGGTCGCCTTTTGTCTTGCGTTTCTTGGGCGAAGGGCCAGCTTCGTCTTCGTTGAGTCTTTTGACGGAATCGCCGCGTATTTCGCTGAGTACAGACTCGTCGATGGTTTCCACTTCGCGGAGCTGGGCAGAGAGTTTGGTGAAAAGTTTGTTCACATTGAGGAGCGTGTTGAGGGAGGGTATTTCGCGGAGTGATTCACCGTCTAGGAGGCCGACTGAGGGGTCGTAGGAGAGTTTGAGCTCGTTGATGATGTCGTCGAGGGTTGTTGAGGCGGTCATACTGAGCGACAAGCGACAATTGAGCGGAGCGAAATTGTCGCGATACAAACAAATTCAAACAATTGAGCGTAGCGAAATTGTTTGTAAATTAAGACACACCTAAATCAACAATTTAGCTTCGCTAAATTGTTGTAATCTCTTGATAATGTTACCATCCTTCAATTCATTGAAGATCGTATAAAAATCATCTGTTCATTACAAGAAATGTGCTTATCCTTCTACTTATCCTACCATTCTTGTCTCGGTAAATTAGCGAGAAAATAACTAGACTTAGCGACAATAGCGAGAAAAAAATAAAAAGTAGCGAGAATAGCGGGAAATAGCGAGAAATACTGGGATAATGGAATGAAACATCTTGTTTTGTCCTGCAGATAATATCTATTGGAACTCCATTTCCCCATCTCCACTCTCTGTCTAGAAAATCACTCATTTCGCTGCGCTCGAGACCTTCTCTACCCTCACATGTCACTTATATCACACCTCATTGCCCTATGAATTAATAGAAAGTCCTCTCCTCCTACACTCTCTCTAGCCCTTTTTATTTACAATCGCTAGATACCAATCTATTTAGGTCAACAATTCATCAGGTCACTCTTCTTCCGATTAAACCACCTTAATACGAGGTCATTGCTGGTTCACTTTCAGTGACTGGATGCAAAATCTCGCAACAGTCCAATAATTCAACAATCTCGCTTCTCATATTGTAGGAGATTGTTTCTTGTGAACAACGACAGATGTTCTTCCTCCGGACAATTCAACAATTTCGTAACAATCTCCTACAATCGAGCGAAGCGAGATTGTAGAGGATTGCCACAATCAATCACGCACAATTTCGCACATTTCACACATCTCGCTTCGCTCGACTGTGCGAAATTAACTTGATTGTGCGAAATGACTTGAATGTTTTCAAGTTATCGCAAACAATCGCAACCACATCAATCACTACAATCAAGCACATCTCGCTACGCTCGATTGTGCTTGATTGGTGATTGTGTGGTTGGATGGTTTTCTCATGGAGTAACTTGTTTGAAATACTCCCCATCCTTATACTCCCTCACTCTCCCCACCAACTTATTCACAATCTCATGTCTTTCAATCGGGGCATCCTGTGGTCTCTTCCACGCATCTGGAAACCTCGGCACCTCCTTCTTAATACTCCTTCTCATGTGGCGGGTATCCACTGGAATATCCGCAAAGTCATCCTCCAAATTCTTTGCCTCTCCCAAAAGCTTGTTAAACACGTCCACTGCATGACGGGCATTCTGCGATGCCTCTGGAAAATTGGCCGATCTGTACTTGAACACACCCGTATCAAGATTGAGTTTGTTCCCACACAACACCTTGAACTTGTGTTCTTCCTTTGGTCCCAAACCCAAGTCCTTCAACTCCACAGTCAACAAGACAATTCTATTGTGGGCATTGGTGGTATCGTTTGTAAAGTCCGTGTGGTACGTGAGCTTCAACGGAGTCTGTTTCTTTGGCTTGGGCTCGTACTTTTGGCGGAATTTCGCCAACAAGGGCATTTCGTACGCTGCGATTCTCGTGAGGTTCTCGATTCTACGGGCCTCATGGGGCTTGGCACCTTCGTTGGTGACCACAATACTGGTTTTCTTGGGCTCGGGAGTACGTTTCTCGTTCTGTTTCTCAGTGAGGAAACGCTCACGGAAGTTCTCGATCTCGTAAACATAGTCGAGCGTGGGGGCGGGCTTACGGGAAAGTTCCTTGATGGTTGCGAGGATCGCAAAACGCTCCTCGTCGTTGGGGTTGTAGTGCTCGCCCATCAGCGCTTTGCGCATGTTGTGGAGCTCAAAGATTTGGTCGGCGGGGAGACCTTTCCATTCGTGGGGGTTGAGGTAGAGGGGGGTGGCCTTGGAGGAAAGGCGGCGGAGGAGTCTGGACATGGTGAAAAATTTAAGAACAAAACTGAAAAGATCAAATGAACGACCAAATTCGCTGCGCGAATTTGTTCGTTTGTTCGATCTTTTCAGTTTGTTCTTATTTTTACTAGACGGAAGAGAGTACGAAGAGTATAGAAGGTGAAGACTATCAATGATAATCAATGATTGGCGAGTGTTAAAGTAAGTAAAAAATTTTATCAATGTTCTCGAACAAATTGGCTGCGCTCATCGTTCGTTTGTTCGATCTTTTGTCAGTTGTTCTTCTTTTACCTGAGCGGAGGAGAGTATGAAGAGTATGAGTATGAGTATAAAGAGTATGAGTGTGAAGAGTATGAAGATTATGAAAGAAAGAAGAGTTTGAAAGAATTCATGAAATCAATGACTATGAATGAAAAAAGACTGGAAAAAGACTAGAAGACTCACGTAGAAAACTAGTTATAAACTTCCAAATCCATAACTTCAATTCCTAATTCACTTCTCCTCTCCTTCTCATACTCATTTTCGTACTGAATTACACTGTTTCTACATGACCCATTCAGCATGCTAGTCTTCACTTGATTTTCCTTGCTTATGTAATCGAGATGGCAGTCGCTGAAGAGGACTAGTGGCTCACTCAAATAATGTACTCTTTACGGACTATCAGTACATTCACCCTTTATAAAATGTTACATTTACCCTTCAAAAAATATTACATTCTATTATACATTCCAATATCTTCCTCGAGACTTGCCGGTCTCCATGCTTTTACCTCAGTAGGCTTCAATGCTTGCTGCGGGTCTTCTGATATTTCTCAAAACATCGAGATTTGACATCGTTCAAAGATTTGTTCATTTCAGATCTTTCGAATTGTAAGTGTATAGTACGCATAATTAAGTTCCTGAATTGTACGCCCATGACAAATATGTTGCCGTAGACTCGCAATTGAGAGCTGAAACATCGTTTCCACTTGGCACTCACAGTGTCGTTCGACTCAATTGCCGACTGTTGACCATGTTCCCCAGTTGACAAACATGTTGTCAAGACTTACAGTTGAGTCGAGCGAAGTAGTAAAATTGTTGTCTGACACTTCAACAATTTCACTCTGCTTAATTGTTGAATGTTGAATATGTCATCAGAGACACACAATGAGCGGAGCAAATTTGTTGAAAGTTCAATATGTTGTCAGAAACTTGGCAATTCGCCTTGCTCAACTCTTAATTATGTCGTCATTTTTGACACTCACAATTTTGTTCTTGATTGTTCTCAATCGTAATGTTCACCAGTTGACAAATATGTCAGAGTACGATTTCGCTCCGCTCTACTATAGTTCATGTCGTTATTTGATACTCACAACTTCCTTCTTCAATTGTTCGCCAATTGTGAATTATGTCACCAGAGACTAACACAATGAGCGAAGCGAATTGTGTTAAGTCTCTTCGCTCCGCTCAATTGTGAGCCATCATTCTACTGACACTCACAATTTCGCTTCGCTCAATTGTTCGCCAATTGTGAAAGAACTCTTCTACCCAACAATCACAACTCGCTCCGCTCATTGTGAAACATTATTCTCTTGACACTCACAATTCGCTTCGCTCATTGCGAGCGTCAGAATACCTCGGCTGACTCTCCAAATCCAAAAACTCATCATACGGATCATCAAAATTATTCACCTCCTCCCCTAACCACCCCTCCCTCAACTCCCTCCTCTTCTCCTCCTTAAACTCCCCATACTCCCCCTCCCTCTTCTCCGCCTCCCCATACTCCCCCCTCTCCACCTTTGGATCATACAAGTGCCCATTGTGGAGCTCCGTCACAAACTTGGTCCCCTCGAGCTCGGGCGGAAAGTACGTCTGGTGCACCACCCCATGCACATAATCTGGATTGTGGCGGTACGTGTCCCCGTACCCCAACTCCTTCATCAACCCAGTGGGCGCATTCCTCAAATGTATCGGGACGGGCAACTGCATCGCATTCGGGGTCTCGTTCAAAAACGCCTGCGCTGCCCTCAATGCGCGGTACGACTTCTTTGATTTCGGTGCCCTCGCGAGCTTGATGGCACAGTGGGCGAGAATAATCTCGCCCTCGGGCATCCCTACAAACTCCAAGGCTTGGAGTGCCAGAACAGCAAAGGGAAGACACGACGAGTCCCGGAGCCCAATGTCTTCGCTCGCAATAACAATCATCCGCCGCATGATAAATAGGGGATCTTCGCCCCCAATAAGCATTTTCGTGAGGTAGTACATGGTAGCATCCGCATCAGAACCCCGAACCGATTTGTGGAACGCAGAAATGTTGTCGTAGTGGCCGTCGCCATTTCGATCGTAGAGTTGTTGGAAGTTGCGTGAAACAAGAATGGGTTGGATTTGTGATGCGGAGAGGTTGATCACCCCAAGACTGCCTTTGGCAGGCTTCGGGTTTTCCCCATCATCTGTTTTTTCATCATTTCCATCTCTATTTTCGTCATTTCCATCTGTTTTTTCATCACCATTTCCATTGTCTACTCTCTCACTTTGTGTTTGTTGACTTGGTTCATTCTGTTGACTTTTGTCATTTTGTTTGTCTAGTTCACTTTGACTATCCAAACAACCTCGTTTCACTCGGTTGTTTGATACCCTGTATTTATCACCCGAAAAATAAGCATTCACCGTCTCTAGCAAATTCAACACCACCCTCGAGTCTCCCATTGCAAGCTCCGCCAAATGCTCCATTGCGTCCTTGCGCAACGAAATAAAGTGTAGTCCGTGCACGTACTTTCTCGTCTTGTTCACCACCAAAAGCGCACGCACAAGCACCCGCACCAAACTCTCTACACTCAACGGCTCCATCACAAACGTGTGCATCCGCGACAACAAGGCGTTGTTCAAGGTGAACGATGGATTTTCCGTCGTGGCACCCACAACCGTTGCAATCCCCCGCTCAATCACAGGCAAAAGAAGATCCTGTACTGCCCTATTGAACCTGTGGATCTCGTCAAGAAACAAGATAGTTTTGCGGCCAGTGAGCCGTTTCTCATTTTCCGCATTACTAAAAGTTTCCTTGAGGTGTTTGGTATTGGCCTCACTACCGGAAAGTTCCACAAATTTGTGCCCACACTGTTTTGCAATGATACGTGCAATCGAGGTCTTACCAACTCCGGGGGGTCCCCAGAGAAGAAACGATGGCATGTGGGTGGAATTCATCATGTTACGTAAAACCCCATTCTTTCCAACAAGTTTCTCCTGTCCAACGAAATCATCAAGAGATTTAGGTCGAAGTCGTTGTGCCAAAGGAAGACTAGCTTCTTTGGTGAGGTTGTCAATGGAGAGTTTTTCCTCTTGTTTCTCTTTCTCTTCTTTTTCTCTCTCTTCTTTTTCTTTCTCTTTCTCTTTTATATCTTCTCTGGTGTCTTTGATGTCTTCGATATCTTCTTTTGTATCGTCCATATCTTTCTCAATATTCTTTATATCTTCCTTCTTCTCTTTTATATCAACCTCTTCCCTCTCTATAGTCTCAATCTCCTCTGTCCTCCTCCTCCTTTCCTCAATCAACTGACTGGTTAAACTGGGCGTTCGCTTTTCCTTTTCAATTGAGGGACTGCGTTTGGCGCGTTTCGAGAGTCCGAGCGCACTGAACGCGTCTCGTTTTAGTCGTGGTTTTTCCTGTGGTTGCTCCTGTGTATCGAGGCAGCTGTTGACGTGCCGTTCAAGGAGACTGGGGGGGATTTGTCGGGAACATATGGGGCAGTTCATCACAATTGCAAATCACAATTGAGCGCAGCGAAATTGTGATTTCCTAATCTAATTAATTACGACAATTGATATTCAACTACAGTGCAAGCAATTGAGCGCAGCAAATTGCGACAAAATAGTACTGTGGGAAGTTATTAGTGAAGAATAACACAGTAATGACAACTAAGTCTAGATTATCTTGGTCGAAGAAGGGTACGCGTAAATCTCATACCCGCTTACCCCTACCAAAAAGTACCTCCCAGGTTGTTTTTTTATTATTTGAAGACTTGTGTTTGTTGATGTGGATGTCAGTAAAGGTACTTTGAAGTATGAATGTATGAACATTCTTTGTGGTGGAGAGCCACCACTCTTTATTTGGTATATCAGTATGAGAATTACGCTGGCTGCGAAAAGAAAGTAAGTGGGTAGTATATAGAATGCCTGATACAAATGAAGTGAATGCAGTTCAACTCAAGATTTACATATCCAACAAGCAATAAGAGAATGAGTGCCAGACGTGTGAATATTCGTTTCCTGGATTTTGGCAGCTACACAATTCTCTGGCTCGCTCATTCGATTTGCGGTGTGGTGTTTTAGACTCCATAGTACTATTAGATGTTGGTTGGATGAAGATGAATACATTCCCCATAAAGAGTATTTTGTCTACATCGAGACACTACCAAATCTACAAGCACTTACTCTGTAAGGAGATGAAGACAGTCTAGGACCTGCTTTCTTTATCAGTTGGAAGTGATTCGTTAAAGTCAATTTTTTATAGACCACTAATTTAAAGAGCTCAATTTCAATTTCCGCTCCCTCGTTCAATAATGCATTCAAAACCTCACCTAATTCTACAAATGCACCCTCTGTTACACCCCCACCTTCCTACTATCTTTTCAATGTGACTGAATGTTCAATTATGGACTGCCTATTAGACAATCGGATCTGGGACTGTATTACTTGATGCAGCAATTCAGCGCGAGTGAGGTCGTAAATAACTTGACTCTCGCCTTCATTCATTTGGGGAGATGGGCTGTTGTATTTGGCATTTCGAAGTTCATTCATTCACTCTTTTGTTCACTTTAGTTTCTTTACCCCAAATATCTTCAATCTTCAAATTTTGCAATCTTGCTTGACTCAAAACCTCTTGCCGTTTGTTATCGTCTCACTTGCTAAAATGCAGCGAGAACTCATTGAAAACATTTTGAGCACATGTTCAAATTATTCTGGAACCTATTTGGAAATATCGGGCAACCCATTTGGTGATAAGCACACATTCAAATGGCAAGATCACTGTGACATCTCACCTTATTACTTTTTGCCCTGGGAATCTGCATTCGTATCAACATTTGCATCAACATTGCATCAACATTGCATCAACATTTCAATCAACATCCGCATCTCGCTTCGCTCGATTGCGAATGTTGATTATACCGACCACACCCTCACCTTCAGATCCCAACTAGCCGTCAACACCCCCTCTCCATCCGGACTAACCCCCACCTTATTAAACAACCCCATCTCCTCCGTCCCCAATCTCCCCAACACTTCCCCCCTCAATGTGTCCCAGATAAAACACCCGTAATCTATGTAGCTGGCGTAAAACAACCGCCCGCTGCTGCTAAAGTCCACAGAAAGTAGCCCCGCGCTCTCAAACTGCAGGTTCCAGCTGCTGATCAGGTTCTGGCTCCCCATAACCTTCGCCGCAAGCGAGTAAACCGCAACTTCCCCGTCCAGTCTCGTGTCAAACATCCGCACAATCCCGTCCTCAGACCCGGTCAAAAACGCACACTCATCAGGAAAGAACTTCACACACAGCACATCCGTCTTCAGGGCCCGGTGCGATTGTGCAGGATTTGCAACCCGTGCATCCCACACCTTGGCGAACCCGTCCGACCCCCCGGTCAAAAACTTGCGGTGGTACCCCAAATCCATGCAGAGCACGTCCCCCATGTGGTCCACGTACGAACTGACCCCGGCGCTCTTCTCCACGTCCCACATCCGCACACTCATGTCCCCGGACAGGGTTAGGACGACATTGTCGTCCAAAAAGTCGCACTCGCTTATGTAAGCCCGGTGCCCGCGGAGCACCGCGGTTGTGGACGGCTGGAAGAGCGCGGGCGCGGCCCCCGAGTTGAGTCGGTAGACCGTGCACACATTATCGAGACCGGCGCTTGCGACCAACGTGCCGGACGGTGCAATCAGGCACGCCAAAACGTACTGGTTATCGAGGGCAATGGCCTGTTTTTTGTACCCACTGACAGCGTCCCAGAGAATCATGTACCCATCTTGGCTGGCACTCAATATTTTGGTAGAGTCCCTCGACCACTTGGCCGAGGAGATTTTTGTCTGGTGGCCTTTGAGCGTGGTGTAGAGTTTGAGGTTGCACGACTGGGGGGGTAAGGGTGCGACTTTGGCTGCAACATCAAGAAGTTGCGCATCTTTGGCTTTTGAACGTGCTTGTAATATTTGGTCCTGAAGATCCAGCGTCTTGGACCGCTCCCGGTTTATGGATGCTTCGAGGTCAGATTGTGCCATGGAGATTGAGGAGGGGATTGGGGGTATATATATGGGGGACACAAAAAAAGTGCCACATCTGATTGAGGACATTTGAGCGAAGCGAAAATGTCCGAACTTACATAAAAAACAAGATATCATAGATAACAGACAGCATAGATATCATCAACAACATAGAACATAAACTAAAAGATTATGATCAAATACAACATAGGAGATCATCATCGTGTGAATTTTTTTGGTTCATAGGTGATTCAAGCATTATTGATTACAAGCATTGTAGATACACTCTAAGTGATGCTTTGCATCACTTAGAGCGTACATAACCACCAAAGATGTCAAAAATAGCCTCTGTTTGCGGCATGGCTCCAGATGGCTACTTTAACCGGGCTGCTGACAAATTGCTGACAAATTTTTTGCAGCCATCGACTGAGATGCAATGAGATGAGCGAAGCAATCGAGTGAGTCAATGGAATATCTAGAAAAGTGAACAAGGTTTTTAAAGGATGATCAAGATTACAGAAAGTTGAATTACAATGTATAGTAGAAAACATGATTATCACTGTCTTGTACTGATGCGCACTTCAAGGAATCCAAATGAGAATATATTTGCATGAATTCTTCCTATTCGTTGAATCTACTGACTCACTTGCGTAGTTAGACCAGAATGAGCGGGTAAGAAGCGACTTCTAGGTCAAATACTCTCAATTGACTACTTGTATTTCATTATTCTCAGCTGTGTAGAGATGCGTGAATCGACCAAAATGCCCAAGACTGAGTAATTGGAGAAGACTTAGTGAGCATCAAAATTTCTACTAACATTAAACGTCCGTACCTGATGCTCTGGGTTTCTCAATTTGAAAGGTTCTAATACTGAGTGCTCTTCTATTGACTCTTAATCTGATGTTAGTAGGGTCTACAAGAATATCTGCCTCTTTAACTCTCACGAGTTTCACTACCTTGCCAACTGACCTCTGAATAGTACATTTACTGCAAGTATTCGACGAAGTGATTTTGTCTACAATTTCGATCCCCACCATGTACTTTCTATAAGACTTCAAGGACCATGCTAATTTTACTTCCAAATTCTAGGGCTACTTGTTTCTATGTGCCCATTAAACCAACTTTTCTCAAGTCAAGTTCTCAAAGTTCATTCGAACAAGTTCTCTCATTCTCAAATGCTCATTCTTGGTGGTCATTTGAACAATTCGATTTCCTATTGTTTTCAGCTTCTCAAGCTCTCAATTTCAAGTTCTCATATAGTTCATTCGAACACCTCGCTTTGCTATTTGATTTTAAGTTCTCAAGTTCTCAGTTCTCAAATTTGAAGTCTCGTATAGAGTGCATTCGAACAACCGCTTCGCTCGTTGTTCTCAAATTCTCATTCTTCTTGTCATTAGAACACCTCGCTTCGCTCATGTTTTCAAGTTCTCTTATAATTCATTAGAACAACTCGCTTCGCTCGTTGTTCTCAAGTTTTCTTCATAATTAAGTAAATTACATTAATATACATACTTCATATTTTACTGTCCGATTGTTGTTCGTCAATCTCTGTCCTTAATCAAGCCTTCTGATTTCTTTTCAGTCAAAACAACACTCAGCAAATGTCTTCGCAAAGTAAGATCGGTGGGCGCTCATTCAACATGGCTTAGAGTTTGTTGTGCTGTTCAACTCTTTCGAGTTTCATGTTCATGAAGCCGATTTTCTCGTCCTTATGTGATAAGCACACAATCTCGCGAAGCGAGATTTTGTTGGTCTTTTCATCATTCGTTCGATTATTTCATCAACAATCTCGCGAAGCGAGATTGTTAAGATTCTTCTGGTGTAATAAACTCAACGATCTCACTTCGATCGTTTCGACCATAGTAGCACGAGATTGTTAAAATTCTCTTCTGGTGTAATAAACTCAACAATCTCACTTCGTTCGATCGTTTCGACCATGGTGGCACGAGATTGTTGAAATTTTCTTGTTGTAAGAAACTCAACAATCTCACTTCGTTCGATTGTTTCGACCACCTCGCATCTCGCATCTCGCTTCGCTCGATTGCGAGATGCTCGATTACTTGATTGACGGCACCGGAGCAGCCGCCGTCTTCTCACTCCTTGCCCTCGCACTATTCTTCTTCTCCTCCCTATCCAAATCTCCCGTCACCCTCTGCAAATACGCCGGCACCGGCAACCCGCTCTTCAAGAAAAACATCTTCCAGTTCCTCGCCTTATCCTTCAACTGCACCTGCGACCTATTCTTCAAAGCCTCCGAGATCTTCCCCCCACTCCCAAACAACTCCAAGATCACCGACCACAGCGGTCCCTTCAACTCAAGCGCATGCCGCAACGCCTTCTCCTCCTCCCTCGTCCACGGTCGCCTGTTCCCCGCCTTCGAGGCCCCCGGATTGATCCGAAGATGGATCTGCTGCTCGATAATTTCCGAAGGTAAAAGCTGGTTGGTGATATTGGTGATATCGTTCCCACTTGGATTAGTAGTATTAAACTCAGGTGTGGGCGTTGGCGAGTACTGGTACTGGTGTTGTGTGTACTGCTGGTCCAAGACCTCTTGCAGATGTGCCACATTCTGCTCGCGAGCACGCCCGCTCTTCTTCCCCCATATAATATAGCCCATGTTTTTCCCCACATAGTCAAACAAGTCCT
This sequence comes from Kodamaea kakaduensis, assembly GCA_030558435.1. NCBI lineage: Eukaryota > Fungi > Ascomycota > Pichiomycetes > Serinales > Debaryomycetaceae > Kodamaea > Kodamaea kakaduensis. The sequence continues at coordinate 296,086 of JAJMSN010000016.1, forward strand.
TGAGGAACGCAAACCACTCGTACTCCTCCGCCAACAGTGCCTCGTCTGTGTGCTCCAATAACTTGACCTTCCTCAGACGGCACCTCTCGACAAAGTCTGCTTCCGTAGGACTCAAGGTCTTGGTACTCCTCCTTGCCAAAAGCATCAGCTCCAAATCATGCGGCAAAATATCCTCCAAGATCTCTTCCTTGGACCGTTCCCCCGCCTCAATCGCCGAAATGTACGCCTGGGTCTTCAAATCAAGGTACAATATCGCCAATGGCTTGAGGAGTTTACCCACCCTCTCGCCAATTGCAGTGTTCACTCCCAGCTGTAAACTCATGGAATTGGAGCCCATATTACTCAACGAGTTCTCGACAGCAAGACTGTTAGCAGGACAGAAAACATCCAAAAACAGCTCGTTGAGGTAAAAGAATCCCACTTCAATGGTACCCAATGTCGCCAGCAAAAAAGTGGCCAAATTGACTTTACGGAGCGTGGACTCTATACTCTGTTCACGTGCCCTAAACATCGAGGGTGTTTTGTCACCCTCCTTCCACATTCCAGGCGCAAGGTGTTCCACAGTGAGAAACGGGTCATCCTCCGAATACAACCGTTTGGTGAACTCAAAAAGAGACGTGAGGTCCCTGAACGTTGCACCCGCGGGCGTGTCTGGATTCAGAGCCATTTCCACAATGTTGTTATAGGGTCCAATGGCAATGATACGCAACAATTGCGTCGCAAGGTTGTCCAAGGTAGGAAGCGTATTGATGAGAAGTTGAATACGTGGGGGTAGAAAGTCATTGGCAACAATCGGCATAGGGAGTGCAGCGAGATGGGCCTGGGAAAGAACTGCCAAGGGGGGCATTTGTCGAGATATCGACTTGTAGGCAGCAAGTGCAGAGTTGGTGTTGAGAAGTTCGGAGTTTGCAGGTACAGAAATACCCCCATGAAGAACGTGTGAGCTAGACGATTCATTTGACTGAGTAGGTTGAGATTGAGTAGATTGCTGTAAATCAAGATTCTGAAAATAGTTGTGATGATTGTCATTGTCGTGGTGATTGTTGTGATTGTTGTGATTGTCGTGATGATTGTTATGTTGATTATGGCTGTCATGATGTTCACTGTGTTGTTGTTGATGTTCACTGTGTTGTTGTTGACTGTCATGTTGATTATGGCTGTCATGTTGATTATGGCTGTCGTGGTGTTCACTGTCATGATGTTCACTGTCATGTTGTTGATGTTGATTCTCATGATGATGATCGTTACTGTTATCATAATACCTCTCACGCTCCTTGTTGGCTTCCGTAGCGTTCTCAAACTGCGACACTATCGACGACAACGTCGCCCCCTCGTCTAGCTGGTGGGAAAGGTCGATACGTTCCTGTGCCTTTTTACTGATGGCCTCAATCTCCGGGTCGTAGGCCTCTCTGTACTCCTCAAACATATTGGACTCGAAAAAGTTGGACGTCTGGGCCTGCTCGTCCACATTGTCCTCGGGCTCTTTCTTCACGTCGGAATGGTAGCGCTTGTGGGCATGGTCGTCCTCAGCGGGTCTTTTGCGCTCCATGGTGAAAAAAAGAGAAGAGGTTAAACTACAAACAGAGCTAATACAATCATATAATATGAGAGCTAATACAAACATCAAACATAAGAGCTAAACATCAAACATAAGAGCAACATCCATAACATAAGAGCTAAACATAACATAAGAGCTAAACATAACATAAGAGCTAAACATAACATAAGAGCTAAACATCCATAACGTTTACATAAACATTAAATAACATTTATACATTCTTGAACATGTATTAACATGTCATAAGTACCAATTCACTTGTCATAATTTCGTTTCATCATGGTGACCATCAGTGACAAATCCAGTGTTACTTTGGCAGACTTGATTTTGGTCTCAAATGTTCCTGCATCTAATGAAGAGATGGAGGGAGATATAGATATAAGAACTAAAGAAGTACGGATATAAGTAGAGAATAGAGATACAAGAAAACTAGATATAAGGGAACTAGATATAAGGGAACTAGATATAAGTAAAGAACTAAATAGGAACATTAATAAGAGTATCGAATAGAGCTACTAGAGTATTACTAGAGATGACTATTACAAGTAGACTACTAGGGATTACTAGTAGACTACTAGAGATTACTAGTAGAGACGACTATCACTAGTGTCAACTAATAGAATACTAGTAGATCAAATGATAGCATAATGGAAAGGGATGATGAAAGCCAACTCACATATCTATCAAATGTTCCATCTATGTTGTATATCGCTTCATCGACTGCGAAAAATGAAGCGAGTGATGAAACATGAGGGGAGTGAAAATACAGAACATTACTCTTACTACTTAGTATATCCTTACTACTATACTTGATTGTACTTACTACTTATTACTTAATTGATAATTTACTACTACTACTACTACTACTACTACTACTACTACTACTACTACTACTACTACTACTACTACTA